>JBAMHV010000005.1:5749518-5786345 GCA_037177535.1 Pseudomugil gertrudae | reverse complement strand
TTTTCCCATTACCCCGGCACGGAAAGTGAACACGACCACAAAACACCATTACCCAACCCCCCCCCCCCCCCCCCCCCCTTCTCAGTAATGTAACTTTTTTTTTCACACCGTCATGATAGTTTGAGGAAATGGATGGATTACCTTGCAATACAAGCTGACATGTTAATGGAGACCTTGTTTTACAATCGCCAGACTTAACCTCTGCCCCCAGGGTCGGGACCTTTGCAAAGAGATGTGGCAGGGTGTCCTCTGAAGTTTAATTGAGCAAAACAGATTGGTGAAAACTTGCCGTCACAGGCTCGGGGCACGTGGAGGAGGAGGAAGGGTTTTTGTCTGAGGTGGTGGGGGGTAGGGGAAGTCATGGTGGTGGCGGGGGCGGCGGCTCATAAGTCCTCCTTGTTGACCTCCTCAATCGGGGTCAAACCACAGCGGTCAAAGGATCACTGGTGGTCTCTTGGCAACTGTTTGTCTCCGCTTCCCTGCGTTAGCTTCTGGTGTAGCTGGTGGTCTCGTGGTTCACTGGCCTAAATGAGGGGGAGTAGCAGGCAGCAGTATCTTCCTCCCACACCCCTTCCAATCGGATCCCTTAGACTTGGATGGGATCTTCTCAACCGGTCATTCCCATCTCAGCACACTGCATGTGGTCGCTGTTTGCATGTTGTTTTCCGCCTGGCTGCCTTAGAGCCTTTGGTCTGGTTGTCGGTGTGGAGGGCTGACCTTCTGGGTCGCAGTGGAGGTCCGTGACTAAGCACAACATCTAACCCTCCCTCCCTGTATCCCCTTATCCTCTCTGCCATCAGGAATCACCCCTGCAGCATGCTGCCCAGCCAAATTACTCACTCACTCATTCTTTCTCCCGGTTTCTTTTTCTTGCTCCCTCGGCTTCCCCTCCAGCCCGAGACTGTAACCCACGACAGCTGTCCCAGGCCCAGGCGTTCGGCCAGACGAACGGTGGCTGGGTTTATGCCAGAAGTGTGAGACAAAAGTTGCTGCAAGCCGAAAGCATTAAAAACACTACCGTTTTCCTCTTTTGGCCCAAATCAAGTTAATCAACTTCGTTTCATTTTTACTTTCTCTGATGGGGGTGATGCTGGAAAATGTCAGTAAAGCATCTCCTGGAAGCTGGAGAGACTGCTTCTGGGGATTCATTTTAATGGTTTACATTCAGTAAAAAGAAAGAAAGAAACTCTGCAAGATAGTGAGCTACATATCCCGGGAAAAGCCATATAGAAAAAGTCTTGACAGTGAACTGTACAACCTTGTGCATAGCTTCTTTTCTGTCTTCCTTATTAGTATGCAATAGAGCCTGCGGTGTCTAGCTACCTCTCTTTCAGAGCCATAACCTATCGAACACATTCTCTCAATCTAATCCACTTAGAACTCCCTCCCAGCTTCACCGCTTGCCTTATTGATTTCCGCTTCCCACTAAATGTCTTCCCGATCCTTTTTCTCTTAACCCGGGAGCTATTTATGTTTTTTGCATTGCAGTCCTTCCTTTAGTTTTTTTTTGCTTTTCATTCCTGCTTTCTTGCCTTCTTATTTGGTTTCTTTCCTCTTCGCCTTTCTCTCCGGGATTGGTGGATGTTTGTGATCTCCTTCTGACTTTGCACAGCCTCCTCTCCCCTCCTGCTCTTTCTCAAACGCCCAACCTGGGTGCAGTGCAGCCAGGTTGCCTGGCTCAGTGTGAGGCTTGTGTTATTAGCAGCGGGGCTTTGCTCGAGCAAATACCTCAAGGCTTAAACAGGCCGTGTTACCTCCTTAGCCCTCTTTTGTGTGCCATGTGTACATAAATCTCCATGGAAACAAGGCAACTCGGAGCAGAGGCCACAGAGAAATGTGGATGCTTTCTTTTTCGACTAAATTTACAACTCCCCCCTTTCGCTCTGCTGCAGTGTGTTTAATTTGCTTGGCTCACAGTTTGCACTGTTGCATCCGTCGAAAAATGAAACCACGTCTTTCTTTGGCATTGTAAGCCACAGGCGTTGTATTGTAAAGCCTTTTTTTGTGTGTGTATTTCAGCAGGAGACTCAGTTTTGTGTTTGTGGTTACTGTTGGTGAAGGACTGCACTTTGTGTCATTAGTCCACGGTTAAGATCTCAGCCTCTCTACACTTTCCCAGGCTTTTAGGGAGTACCTCAAATGCATTTCAAATCCCCCCGAGGCCACTTGACTGGAGGACCGGCACCTCCCACTGCCCCCCGGATAAATTTCCCACCCCCCCAAACACTGTCTGCCAGTCCTACCAAATGAAGACAAATGGGTACATTCACCCTCTGTCCCAATCACTGCACCATACCTCACTGTCGTGCCTTACAAAGCAGACCCTCCCTGCTGCCTGAGCTTCTCCATCCAGTGACTGCACTCTCTTCCTCGCCGTCGCTTTGTCGCAGCTGCGAGGAAAACTTAGCGCTGTCCCATCTGCGTGCACGACTGATCATGTAAGACAGCAGGATCTACGGTGAAAAGGAGGATAAGAAGGTTCAGACAGGAGACACAAAAGTCTTAGATAGAGAATTTGGATGAGGATGTTTTTTGCTCACATTTTTTTCAAGTCAGTCAGGAGAAAAGCACCCTCAAGTATCAGAATGAGACTTTCATGCAAAAGCCAGGGTGGAGGCTTGTGAACGACTAATGAAGGGGTGAGAAAAAGGGAAGGGGTAGTAGGTGGGGTGTGATGGGGAGAACTTTGGACAGGGATAGACAATCACAGTGGTTGCCCAGGAGACACTGACTTCTCTGTGTAGCCCCCCCGCCCCTTTCTCTTTTTTTCTCTCTACCCTTCTTTGCCCCATCAAAGTCTTTTCAGTTCAGACAGGGGCGATCAGTGGCCCAGAGTGATGGTTGTCTCTTCTTTTGTCTGGGGGTACAGTACGGCCCATCACTCGACGGCTCGACAAGACCGGAGCGAGACAGAAAGAGAAAGGCCCGCCATCGCACTGCTGTGCAAAATGTACTTTTGGGTGGGCATGTTGTTGTTTGGGCTGGGAGGGGGCGAATCCCCAGAGGATTTCTTTCTAAATGTCAGTGCAGCAGGTCAGAGAGGGGATGTGGTGTCTGGGGCTTGGGAATAGCGTGCTTGGGACGGATTCATCAGCACCCCATTGAGTTGTCAAAGAGTTCGGAAGAGTTCCACTCCTCCTTCACATATGTCGCGTTGATTTCATGAAAAACAAACAAATTTGAAAACAGACTGTTGAATGAGGGGAAAACGTACATTTTTCTTGTTTCTTCAATGAGTTTAGGATCCAGAACACCAAAGATGGTACAGGTTTTCTGCACAACGGAGCTAAAGCGCCATCCCCAAATTCATGAGGAAAAACTTCTAAACATTCACAATCAGCAACAAAGTTAAACCATAAAATTTAGATTTACTGTTAATCATTGGAAGTATTCTCCAGGCATGACTGAAAATTTCATTAGATGTGAATTTAGATATTTGGATAACTTTAAATCAATAGCGAACACTGTATGAATGATGCTGAAATCTTTAGACCTGGCGTTTGACAGTGTGGACTCTTTAAAGCCCTCTGCAGCGCTAAAAGCCTGTTATAATAACCGAGAAGAACAACGCTTGTTACCATCTCAAAGCCTCTGCGATCTGGCTTCTGATAACTTCAATTCTTCCCAAATTGGACTCCCCACTCCCACAATCTCTCCACTGGTGCAGCTGGTACTTTGGCTTTGACTATTAAGAAACACCACCTTGATTTAATATGTTAATGCAAAATAAAATGGGAACATGGAGGCACAAGTTTGCACACATGCACCTTTGTACACGTGCATGCAAAAACTCCTCGAATGCACACACTTGCCAGGTTATTACTCACCTGCAGTCGAGTGTGTGAAAGACTGCATTTAGTTTCTGCGAGCAGCAAATCCTCTAACATCTGCTATGCAAACATTGAAAGTGAGAGTACTTTAAAAGCTTGTTCCAGATTTACCAAGTCTAGATTGTAATTAGGCTTCCAGCATGTGTGCATACCTACAATTAACAATTACACTGTGGATTCCTACCAAAAAAAAACTCTTACCCCACCACTCCTCCCATCACGAGGCAGGGAAATCTGGCTAACAAAAGATTATCAGGCTATAACAGTAACTATGCATTTTCCCACTCTGGCCCGTCTAAATAAAAACACAGATCCCGTCTAATTTGAGCTCGGCCCAACTGGGCTGTGATGTAAGAGCCGATCTTTCCCTCTTCGTTACCAACTTGCGGTCTGGCATCTACTCAGCTTTGCTTTTTGAGAAGTTATGATAACAACCTTAACCGACCTACAGATGGCTAAATGAATAATGCTCAGCCTCATCATTTCTCTCTATGGGATCCCAGTTGAGTCTGCTCGGTGTTTCCCAGGAACATCTTCATCTGCTTATACGGCTCTGTTCTGCAAACTTCTCAAGCTCTCCCCAGACATTTTTTTTCCTCCCCCTTTTTTCTGTAAAACTTCTGGCTGTAACTTGGGGTTGCCATGTGTGTCTTGTTAAAGGCAGTTATGACAAATGGCAGCAGCTGTACAAACTAATCTCTCTGTAGCTTTCACACATGGCGCCCAATTAACAATAGACCACTGTGGGGCCCTAATCCACGGTGTAGCCATCCTCTGGTCCCACTTGCCAAGCCAACTGCCCCGGGAGACTCCTCTCCTATGCGCTCCTACCAGCCGGGCTCTAACTCCATGGGAGTTGAAGAACGCTACTTTGGTCGGAGATGTGGTAGCCATCTTGTTTGTTTCCATGTTGGAAATCGTAGCTCCTGAACCTTAAGACTTTGTGTTTTATATGCCACCTTGGAGTGTTTTGGGCTATGGTTACAGCCTCCATCTGCAGGCTGTATGTACGCTACATTTGAGTGTAATATATACTCAATGTATTTAGTTAAAAGGCATGTGTGCACTTGGCTTTGTGATTGGTGAACAGGTGGATGTGAATAGTGGTTTTGACCATGTATCTGTGCTTGGAGGATGCAGCTTTCTTGTTAGTGGATGTTGGTTTCTTGAGGTCTCAGATGGCAGAATCCTCTGTGTAATGGTTTGGAAAGACAGCGATATAAAGTGTTGTTTTTTATTACTTTGTGGGATAATATAATTTATGGCATAAAGGGGATAGCAGGGTTAATTAATAGCCCTTCTTAATCTTGGAATTATCCCAAAATTCCAACTCTATTTCCCAAGGAAAAAGTTTCAGTTTGTCAAATCCTTCTCTCTGTTCCTGTCAGCTGGGCTTTATAAGGCGTCGCTAATGCTAATCTCCCGTTCGCTTTTAGATTATTGCGGAGACATTCAAAAACGAAGTACCAGAGATAACATTGCTCGGATGGAAACCAGCCTTCGCTGTTGTTTCAGTATCGTCTTCATCCTCGTCCAAAGCAAAACTGCAAACGGGGAGTTTGAGACTCAAAAGAAGGGTGTTGAAAGGTCGACAGCCATCAGGAAAACGATGCGGGCTCCTGCCAAATCTATGACATGAATGAAACAAGTGGATGAAGGAAAATGAAAATGGTTGGGGTGTGATCTCTGGCAAGCAGAGCAAAACCAGTGCCAACTATTATGAATGGGGAAACTGCTGCTGAGCTAATGAAAAAAAGAAAGAAACCTCAAGTATTTTTTTTTTCTCATCCACCATCCAAGAATAATTAACCACGGGCAGGCCTTCTGCTGAGGGTGGAGAAAGCCACAAGACACTTGACTAACATCTTAATACAAAGAAGGACAGTGACACACAAAGCAGTCGGAGGCAGTAAATGCAACAAAACAGCTCGTGGTTTAATACGTGCTCATTTATCTATGAGAATGTATTAAACCACAAAGAATTCAGGTGGCAAGCTTCAATTGACTTCTTTTATTTATAGAAAGAGTTTAATTACTACGTCATATAAAAGAAACTTTAGGATGTTTTAAATACGTTACATGCATTTGTGGTTTCTGGTATTTCTGACTGTATCCTTCTCACATGAACTGTAGACACATAACAGCGTTTAGGGATGGAGCCTGTCACTTTCCAGTTTTTATGCAAAGCACTGATCAGCTGAATATATCAGTGGATTGAGAGAATAAAAAAAAACTCACGTTTTTGAGCAAAAATGCATAAAAAAAATGAAAACATTAAAAAGATTTTTATTTTTTACATTAATTTTTTTACTCGTATCAAATTTAAAGTCAATCATTTTTATCTTTTTTATTTCTTATGTTCTGAAAGCATGAGGAAAGTTTTTTTTTTTGCATTTTAAAGCAAAGAATTGTAAAAAAAAAAAAGCTAAATAAAATGTTTTATCCCAACCCTGCTGCTTTTAAACACGTTCTGCTTGTATCTCTCTCAGTCTTCCCCCATGTAGGCATGATGACATGATGGAAAGAGCAGAATGAGGGCCAGATGTAAGTTTATATATAGGACCAGACAAGGGTACAGGGCATGACACCAAGCAGAGGCGTTGCATATCCCATGCACAGTATCACGTACACCACAGCTCATAGTGATAAGGACTACAGTATATGTACCATATGCAGAAAGGAAAAGAAAAGGCTGCTAATGATGCATGACGGCCCGGGCTTCATCATACCGCCGGGATTAAAACTAGAGGAAGGTGCAGAGGCTAATTACAGGAGGTAGACGGTGCCATTAAACAAGGCAGACTGTAAAGTCTAAATTTTCAGTTGTAGTTTTTCTGCTCTGTTTACTTTTTCTCACGGAGAGGCCCCGCAGGCACAGACATTTATTTTAATCCGTTTAACTTGCCCTGCAGCCAAGATCAGCTGTATTGCATTTGTTTTACCGTTAAACCTTTTGTTGTTGTTGTTGTTTTTTTTTTGTACGTCACCCAAAGGCCGACGAAGCGCGCACCGCTTAGAGGAAAACGCTCAAAACAAAAAAAAAGTAGTTTCCTCCGTTTTGGCAATCAAAGCAACCTTATCAGCGATCAACATATTCACACCCACAGACAGAGAGGAGAAGAATGCCCCATTGACTGATGCTGCCTCCCAGGCTGGTCGCGCTGATCTCCTGAAGAAAAGACCTCTGTCGCTGGTGGACCCCACACTCCTCCTAACCGCCTCCCTGCTCTTTGCCTTCTTTCCTCTCTATATGTCTCAATACTTCTTAAGAAGGAGGGGGGGGTGCTGGGAAGGGCTGCATGTGTGTATTGTTAAAGCGCTGCCAGGAGACTGTCCCATGCTGGTAGTGTGTGTGCATGGGGTGGGGGGGTGGGTGTAAGGTTGTGGGGCTGAAAGACGGAGCCGTCACCTGCCAGACTGCTGGAATGTTAATGCCATGGCTCTGATAATTGGATTTTGTACACACCGTCTGCGAGGAACCTCCAGCAACTTTCCCCCTCTTATTGTTCGACCCAGCCCTGGACCCTCAATAGGGCTTGTCTATGTTTATACAAGCACTCATGTCTCAATAAAGACTGTTTACAATGTGTGTGTGCATGTGTGACTGAGTGTGGTGCTGGACTTCTGTGTCACAGCGCAATTGTGTGTGACAGGGAGACGGAAAATGAAAAGGCGCGAGTGTCAGCTTATCAAAAGATATTAGGAGATTTGTAAGGACTTAAAATAGGATTTGAGCCGTTTTGCAGCAAGATTTCTTTTTCCAAGATTTCTTTTTTTCTTCCAGAGAATTCAACCGTATGCCAAGCATTCATCCCAGCACATTGAGGCCGTGAATGCATGTTCAGAAATTCACACAGAGTCAAAAACTAGGCACACCCACTCGAATGTCAAAGGTGAAAAGGAAGCGCTCCCTATTGGTGGAACATGTGTGAGGCGTATACTGTACATGATCTCAGATCATTAGGGAAGTTATGGCTCTTGTTTGCGTTGGGGCGGGGTGGGGTTCGGGTAGGTGGGGGTTGCTGGAATCAGGCCGGGAGCTGTGACGCGCTCGTTTCCCTCTTTCTGGCCTCTCGTGCTATTTCCACCCAGGCTGCAGCGACTTGATCTGGTTAAACGTCCCGGCTGCACTGACCTGAATTCCTCATATTCACCTCAGAAGACCCTTGCCATCGCCCACCCCCACCACTCCCCTGTTTTTTTTTTTTGTCCTTTCCCCTACAGTCTCTCTGTGCAGTGAGCATATGCTTTGTTTGTGTTTAAAAGTTCCTTCCTGTATAGGAGGAAGCTGCATTTGAAAGAAGTTATCCCTTTTCCAGCTGTAATCCCTCAGAGTAGGACTGCAAGGAACAATGACAGAGGTTTTTCTTCTGGCACAGTGACTTACTGTGATGAGATAAACAGCCTCTAATTCTATTTAATCTGTGTTAAAATAAGGCATTTGGAACAATTACTTTGGTGTGTTTACCAAACAGCTGTTGTGAGGATCCTCTTTTTTTATATTCTAAGATATAATGGCTTTGCTTTGCAGGAGAATAAAACATGAATTTGCATTCGTGTTGCTTCATCTGGTACAGAAATAACACCATAAAAAATCCGTTTAGTTTTAATATGGAGTGTGATTTCATTACATCTGGATTGCTTTTCTATTTCGTGTCATCGCGAAAGCCTTGCCGCCTCTTTTAGAAACGCAATCTACAATTACAGTTCATTACCTAAAACATGGTGTTTGTTCTCGCTTCTCTTCAATTAAACTGTCAGGATGCTGCCTGTAGAAAAACTCACAGGAGCTCATTTTTGTGGTGAAAAAAGAATCAAACCCACTTTTAACGTGAAGCGTTTCCACTGTTCAGAGAGGAGCAGGTAGGAGCCTTTCGTATTTCTCTGCTGTCTTGCTCTCTTCACCTTTAACCTGGCAGCAGTGAGCTGCTGCATAAACAATGGTCTGGACAGCCACCTTTGGGCTATTGTAGCCTTCCACACGGCTGAACTCTGGCCAAGTGGATGTTGTTGCAGGAGACCGCCCTGCAGCCAAACACACAAGCCAACCAGAGACGTCCATTTCTGGAGGCGAGCACTCACTCGGTGATACCATAGGATATTAGCGCGTGACAGCTTTTGGATCGTGTGAAGGAATGTGATTTGATAGACGGGGTAGGGAGAGAGCTGAATCGGCCGCGGCGAGCAAAATAACGCAAACGTGAGGCTAAAATTGAAACCCAAACCACTCTTTGGACTCGTGCATGTGACCTGATGTGCTGCTTGTGTTTAGTATTCATAATGAGGTGTTACAAAATGCACGCTCTCTGCATATCTTGCTCGGCTCACCCACCACCTGTATAAACAACAGTGCTGTTGCGAAACGGTTCCAAGAAAAGGCTCTTCCCGGGCTTGTTGTCAGAATGAGGTCAGCGTACACTACTCTTTTTCTCCCTCGGTCTCTCATTTCCCTCCTTTTTTTTTGGCCTCTCTTGCCTCGCATTAGTTAGACTTTGTCCTTTCAGAGGAATAAGGTCACCAGAGTGTCCTCAAGACACACAAACAGCCAACTGGACAGTCATGTTCTCTTTTTTACACTACTCAATCACTTCCTGTTTTTGTGTGATGCAGGTGCAAGGTGTCTGGGCAGTAATAGAGCCATCGAAGCAATCAGAGCGTGAACACTAGGTAGTTCTGACTCACTGTTGGATCCAGAACGTGGAGTTCTAACATCATGACATCATCCGAAGCCCTTGCTGATCATTTTACCCCGTCCCTGCACTAAAGCGGGCTCGGAGACGTAAAAGGAGTTCACATGTATCGTATGTTTGAAGCTGAAGAAGCCGCTAATCCCCCCCCAACCATAACTACCCCGCCAAACGTGGTGCTCCCAGAGGCATCGGTGGTGGACCGCGTCGTGTCTGGAACGCTGTAACAGGATCTCCAGAGAGGAGCACAAAATGGGTGCTTTGTGTCCAAGATTTGTCCAGACAAAGCCAGATAAGGAAACTCAACAAGGGCGAGAGAGAAGCTGCCTGTGTGACTCGAGCAAATAACCTTTCATCCAGGTCAGGCAGCCACGGCAGTATCAGCGGCGATGTTAGTGGCGATAAGGAGGATTCTTGTTTTTGTGGGTTGTAAGGGCTCTTGGAAGGTTTTGTCGGATTCAGTTTCTCCTGTGGTCATACGTGCCACAGTTTGGGGACTCACTGACTGTTGTCTCATGACTTATTAATATTTTCAGGCTTCGCCAGTAAGAAGATCTCTGGGAAACCAATACCTGAGCCAAGATTTACTGTCCTCATGCACAGGTCATTGTTTAAAAATAGATACATTTTGAATGAGCTAATAGAAAGAAAAACCCCAATGAGATGGTAGCTGACTGTGCACATACACATTCATGCATATTCTTAAAAAGTTGGAGTGGAAATGTGAAATTTGAGGAACATTTACCTTATGATTATGAGGCACTTGAGGAAAATCATGCAGTGGTGATTCAGTCACCTCAAACAACAGAAAATGCCTCTGTTGTCTGAGCGTAATGATGATAAAATGTAAACATAATGAGGAAGAATAGTTTGCATTCCTCACAGTGTTTACCTGCATGCATCCACAGGATGCATCACTGTTGCAGATCGGTGCTGTTTAAGCTACAAGGTGTTTCTAACATGAAAAAAAGGCCCTTATTGGTGCATTTCTAGGATATCAGATAGCAACAAGCTAGTTTTTCTCAGCCTAAGAGCACAACTTTGTAAGGAGCCATCCTATCAAGGAAGCACAGGTGGAATACAGGTTACCTGTAGCCAACACCTCTGTTTTAAAAACTACATTACATCTGTGTAGCAAAAGACCAGTTTCAGGTGTAAGACTTTTCTAATTGGGCCCCTTTTTATTGGACTTTCAGCACATTACTTTTACAAATGACTTAGCAGTATTTAGAGCAAGAACAGTTTGGGTGACTCGTCATTCTGCGGCTGTACGCTGATTGCAGCGGTGGCCTGCCAGAGCCCAATTCTCTTGGCAGCCATAACAAGACTCATACACGTCCGCCCATAACTGTGACTAGCCCCTGGGGCTGTGTCTGTCTCCCTCTGCCCACATCGCACCGCATGTCCCAGAGCAATCGATGGAGAGGGGGGGGAGACAGAGCTGGTTAGCTGCACGGACCATATGTGTTGCAGACCACAAAACGCTGTAGCCATTACTTGGCCCGCTCTTGCAAAATTAAAAGCAGGAGCCAGCAACAGCAGCAGAAATAGCTTGTTTTGGCTGAGCGTTTGGGGGCAGTGCTCCGAAAGCCCGGTCAGATGGTGGTGCTCATGCTGGCTGCAGAAGGCTCTCAGTGATGATGCTTGTCTGCTCCTCACTGCTTCAAAGTCACTGCTGTGTCTGCATGTGTGTGTGTGTGTGTGTGTGCTAAGACTTTATAACAACAATAATCAGAAAACTGCTATTTAGAGGATCCATCTGCAAATAACAGCTCGCCATATGTTGGGATGTTTTACATGAATTTAGCTGACTCGGGTCTCATGTTCATTTTGTATTTATGATGAAAACATTGATCCGACTCGTCTTGTCATTGTTGGCTCTAACACTGTTCTGCTTAGCCTCCCTTCATTTCCAACTTCCTTAAACTGGCTGTTTTTAACAGATACATTAGTTCATGGTATCCTCTTACATCATGCATACGTGATGGATTGTGTAAAACAGGATGATTTCTGTATAATTATCCTCTGTTAATCTTTCATGTGTTTCAGCTGGCTGCTTTAATAGGTGATCTTTTGTTGCTGTATTTTAATATGTGTGCATGTTTCACTCTGCATGTTACTCTTTTACCATACTTAACTTGGCCAATTCATTTTGGTATCATCCCAGGGCATTTTGCTGTAAGAAAGAAGATTAAGACCCATCGATACTGAGCCTCGGTTCCCTTGTTTGGCTTGTAATGTATTTATTTATTTCTCAATGTGGTCCAGCGGCGGGCGTCCCCAGGATAAGGGCCCATGGAGAAGACTTATCTCCAAGCGCGCGTCTGTCATCTGCTGCTGCAGACAGAGCGCTCTTTCATTCGCTCTGGTGAAAGAGGGTTCACAGAGATTTAAGGGCCCGCATTGTTTGTGCTCCACGATGCTTAATCACTTTTGATTGGACACCATATTATAACTTGGGCTCTGGATGGGACAGAAGCTCTTCGTCTCTTACAAAAAAACCCCCCAAAAATAAATAAATAAAATTAAATAAAGCGCCGCCGCCCCACAGGGTGGGTGACAAAGACAAAACCAAGCCGATGGAGCGAAGCCAAAAGAAGGATCAGATCAGATAAGATCCTGAGCGGGGTGAAAGTTAGCACTTAGTTACTAACAACGCTATTTGCACAAGTCTGATGTTGCACCACATAAGTTTAGAGGTCCTGCTACTTTGCTACCACCATATCTTTCTTGGAGCTTAATGAGTAAAATGGCAGCTCATTTCTGAAGTACTGCATTTTCCCACACCCCCTATGACGGCAGGAATGATTACACATATGTTTACATATTCCATAGAGCACTCTAACGGAGATAAACCTCTCCTGATGCTTATCCGCTAGCCACAATGTGGAAACCACTAAGATATAATGTAAACCAAACGCTGCAGCTGCCCTTTCATGTCTCAAGTGCCAGTTCTACATGCTGAGCGAGAATTTTCAGAGCCTGGCTTTAAGTGGCATTGGTTAATTTGATCCAAAAAAAACCCCCATCATACTTCTATGTTTTAATGATCTTGGTAAGCTGCTTTTGGAATTACATTACAGTCCCGTTTTTTTCTTTACATGAGGCATACTGCAAAAATGTTCCCCAACATTGAGCCAACTTTTCTTTCTGGATCATCAGTTGTTCTGGCCTGTGACAAACATATATTTACATTTGGGAAATGACTGTTCGTGCTAAGGGAAAGGGGTTTGATATAATATGTGATTAATGATCCACACATCAGCACCAGAGCGGAGGGTGGGGTGGTGGGTTGCTCGCTATAAAGTAGGTTGTGGGATTATACCGAGGGCTGCGCTCAGAGGACTTCTTGGCATTAATTGGTCTGGCTCTCCTGTGGGGCTCCAAGTATTGCTGTCACTCTGCTCAGCAGACTGTGCGTGTTACCACTCTTAAAGTCCTTCGCAGTAAATGTGTCATAGGCAAATTGCATCGGCCTAAAAATACCCTCACATCGTATCGTGTTGCCGGGCTCAGGACTCCCAGGACCCTCTGCTGTATTAGTCCCTGCAGTCAGGAACAAAGTTCAACCGAAACCAGCAATGCATTAAAGACGCTTTAAGTGTCGTGCCACTTCTCTTGAAAGATGGAGGAGGAATATGAGAGAAATAGGCTCCGTGGTCTTCCTAGCCACCTTTGCCACACCATTGAACACTGATTATGGAGAGTAAATACCTGCTGCAGAGCTGCTGCTGAGCAGACATAACCCGTTAGAAGTACTCACACTGCTCATGCTTTTACGCTTGAGTTCACAGAATAAGAGTTGCAAAGCTAAATGATGTCATCGGCATGATGAGAAGTTGTCCGTCAAGTTGAGTCAGATAGCTTTGCACTTTGCTCACATGCTCGACGCTGGAGCTTCTCCAAAGTTATATAACTCCTCTGTAAAGCTTATCCACACACAGCATGTTCTAACTGCTGTTGCTTTTTAAGGGAATTTGCAAAAGTGGCTGTCTGTGTCGCAGCTTCGACAGACTCGCGCTCTTCTTCGACTACAAGCCGTCCCCGTGAATCTAAAACTAATCCACCAAGTGGGAGCTCATCCCTCTTAATTTGTTTGCCCGCGTTACATCCGTGGAGATGTTCTCCAGCGGCATCTAAGCCATCACGTTGACAACCCCAAGTGGCATCTAATGCTCCGACTGATTCTCTTCTATAGTTGCTTTGATGCTCCCTTTATTATGTCGGATGAGAGGGGCTATTTTTTCCCCTCCTCCTCTTGTTTACAAAAGAGGCTGTGATAAAACCCTGAGTGTGCAAAGCTGAACTTGCAGTCTGCTGCTCGGCCACTTGGGCAAAGCCGAAGCCCTCTTTAATCGAGACGCGAGAATGACCCACTTCATCTTATGCTAATTTGTTTTTTTAAATCAACCAAGACTGATGGGGAGGAACTGTTTTTGGTCTCTTTTAATATGTATATATGAAAGATAAACTTGTGCATTGATGCAGGCTATCCATGCCGATAATTCCTCTGTGTCTTTTTGCTTTTATAAACTCTTGAATCCCATTTCTCCCAGTCACTCTGTTTGTCTAAAAGCAGGTCTAAGCTGTTGTAAAGCAGAGAAGTGGCTTTTTTATGAGGTGCTAATGGCCTGCTAATTCTTGGAGAAAGGCAAAGTGACCAATTCATTATGTGGAGTGTTTACTACCTGTTGCCCTTTGACCTCGGTGCTGTCAGGGGTGAAGTCAAAACCAAGCTGTTTGGGCACAACCGCCATGTTGACATTCTTGTCTGGTGTCTTTGACTTTACGGTCCCAGATGCTGTTTACCATCACACCTGCTAAACGATCTGGTCTGTATCATCAAGCGGGATCTCACATTCCAGCCATGACTGTGATATGAGATGTGGTCATAGACGTGGCTTTTTTTTGGTCACAGTTTTGTTCCAAGCGGATATAAAGTTGCACTTAATTTTCACCTTGATAAGCTGAAAAGTTAAGAGCCACTTTGCATGACTCAGCACATCTCTGACAGTAAAACGTTAATGCTTACTTGGAGAGCTGTGTTTGCACCACGCAGGAGCTGCGAATCTATCCTCTTTCAAAGCTTCGTGCCATTACCATCCACATGATTCAATTAGCTAATAGCCCTGCATCTTCCCCCCCCCCCTCAGATGTGTTTACTAGCCCGTGTTGTCTTTATGATTTCCTGCGGTGAAATGTGCATAAATAGCAGTGGATAAAACCAGAGGTGATTTAGAGGCTTTGTGACAATGTGACGAGCTGAGGCGGCTTCCTACCTT
Source organism: Pseudomugil gertrudae (assembly GCA_037177535.1). Classification (NCBI taxonomy): domain Eukaryota; kingdom Metazoa; phylum Chordata; class Actinopteri; order Atheriniformes; family Pseudomugilidae; genus Pseudomugil; species Pseudomugil gertrudae. Next base: position 5,771,546 of record JBAMHV010000005.1, on the reverse strand, counting down.
TGTGTGGTCGAAGGGGCTCAGGGGTGCGGCAGCGGATACGTGGCCCAAGTCCTGGCAGCCTCCAAGGAGGGAAGGAAACCTGGTGTCAAAGGTGGCTGTACGCTGCTTCTGTTATCTGAAGCGACTCATAATGCAGGTTTGATGCTGGTGTGATGGTGTGAGATGTAATGTTTTCTTTATGCTGACTTGTGTTATCATCTATAGGACGCTGTAGATGTAGTATGTCTGGCAATGGGTCTGCACGTGGACCGCTGCTGCTGCTGCATGCTTTCTTTCTCCTGCTCCTCTCCACACAGGCCTCTCCTGTAACCTTGAGAGAAGCCTGCGCAGGCCCCCAAGTTCATCGAGTGCATGAGGCATATTTTCGCTGAGTGTGCTTGGACCGCCCCCACTGAAACCCCCCTCCAACCTCCTCTCACCCCAACTATCCCCCCCTTTTTTCCCTCCTCGCCATACATACAGCTTTTTTTCCTCCTCCTCCTAAAGAGGACTCCCTGTAGGCCTTGCCTTTCATAGCGCCTGCAAAGGAAGTACATTATGTGTAAAAAGAATTCCATATGGTGTCATACGATCTGTGTAATTCCCTCAATTGATAAAAAAAAGTCACCTTGCGTTCACAATTCAGGCCTTTGTGGAAGGTATTGTTGCTCCTGTACGTTGTGTTCTGCACTGAAACATCCTGTCAAAATGTTCTTTTTTTTGTCTTTCCACAGTTGAAATATGCTCTGCTGCTCTTTCTTCCCCTGCCCAAATATCTACACTTGACAAAAGATGGACTCATTAGTGAGAAGCACCTTATGAGAATAAGCAGTCCAACCAGCTTGACTGGAAGGTGATTAAAAACAACCGCGTTTCTCTTTGATAAATACCTGAAAGTCAGTTGCAGCAGTTCTCCGAAGGAGTGGCTGTCATCAGCTGTTGTAGTTTACAGTAAGGCCTGCAAGCTTTTGGCTGAGGGTGAGAGTCTGTGGCAGTCCTACGGTAGGCCCGTTCCAGGTGAGCCCTGCCAAGTTCAAGTGGCTTGGACCGAGCCCTGCACCACAAATGGGAAGTGTTTCTGCAGGGGCTGCCAACGTTGCGAGAGCTGCATCAAGCCCGTGATGCTGTCAGCGTCGGTGAACAGATAGTGTTTTCTACATGCACATGCACATTCGAGCAGGCCCTCAAGAGGAGAAGAAAAAAAAACTTTGGCAAGGACACATGTATATATGTAGAAGCTTGCCAGGAGGGGGATTACAGCGTGTGCTCCAGTGGTGGCCCTTTGATGTTACTTCCAGTTCCCATGATGCAACAGTATGGCGAGTATCAGGAGATTATTTTTATGACCTTTAAACAGACTGCACACCAAACTCTGAGCGTTTACTATTTGGAATGACCGGTTCTTTGTAAGTGTATTTATAATACGTTTAAATGACTCGACAGCAGCTTCCCAGGAGGTAAAAGGGTAAAAACCAGTGATGGTGGGGACGCTTGTGACAAGTAAGAGTGCAAACATGACTTTGCTCCTTGCTGCATAGAGATGATCCTCCCAGAAACATAAACAGAACAGTCCTGCTGGACATGCTTTGCCTTCCTGAGCTGAAGCGAGGCAGAACAGGAACTACCTCAGTTATCCTGCCACATTTACCCCAACCCTTCACAGCCCGCCAACCCACCCCTGATCTTTCCAAGTGAACTTTTGGCATCTCAGATAAAGTGAAAACAACATGGTTGGTTGAGTGGAAAGCAGGGATTGTTAGAGCTGGCTGCGAGGAGGGTGTAAAGGCTCCTGCGGTGTGGCCCTGAGCGGACAAATCCTACCAGGGCCAAGGAAGTGGAGGAAAGAGGGCTGGGAGAGTTGGGGGGAGGAGGAGGGGTGGTGGTGGTTGATGGGAGGCGGGTGGGTTACAAAGAAAAGCGGCAAAAGGGAAATTCCTATTCCTGAGCTGAGATGTGATGGAAAAAGTGACTTCTAGCTCTCGCTTGTGTTGTTCTGTGTCAAAACAGCTGAGCACTGCCGTCATCTGCGCAAATATTCCAGGAGATTATAGTCGGGGAGCCTCGTGGGAAAGAGCGAAGCAGGAAGGACAGCGGGAGTTAAAGTCGCTTTAACAGAAAGCCCTTCCCTCTTAACATTACCAGAGCAAGAATGCGATCATGAAACCGCAATATTCAGCCCAAACAAACTGAAACCTGCCCGGTGAGGACTGATGACACACGTCTTTGTTCTGCGTGTCTTCCCAGCGCTTTGGCAACAACCCAGAAATAATATCAAAACAAAGGCTCTTTACATCGTCGACCTAAATAGCGAAGGAGGACAAGACATGCGTCCATTTAAATCAGTGGTTGTTGTGCGTAAAATCGGAATAAATCAATCCATTTATTGTTTGTTCTGTATTTATAAAAACCTTTACAAGCTGTAATGCTTTTTGGCCACCTCTGTGGATACCAGGCTTTGCTGTGACATTGTTTATGGCTCTCAGACGACAGAATCTGAAATTAATTTAGCGCCTCTCCTCTTCCCACTGTAAACCGATGCTGCAACCACATGTTGTTCCTGCTGCAGTGGCAGAGAGGTCTGCCCCAGCAAGCCTTAGTAGCAGAAAGCAGATTTGTTGTCTGTTTTTTTGCCAGGAATGTGGAATCAAGTTCACTCTGGCTCTTTCCCCGCTTGGCTCGGAGCGTCTTGCTTACTGTGCACTTTCCTCCATCGCTTATACACCGCGCACATGAGGCGAGGCGAAGGGAAAACTCGGTTAAACCTGCAAGATTAGATTTAGGCGGGGATGCACTGGAAGACCGAGATGTTTTATGGTTACCCCGCGCTTTCTTCTGCTGTGTGAACTGATGTTCGTTGTACACCTTGTGGTGTTGGATTGGTGGTCCGCGAGGGGCGAAGAAGCGGGGCGGTTGCTGGATGGCTGCCAACGCCCTGACCTTGTGGTGGGCGGAGGTGGCCGTCACACTTTCTTGAGTTATGGGTAAATCTGTTTTATGATGCTCTTTTATTCAAACTGCTGCCCTGCATCTGTCTATGACTCACCAAATGAGCATTTACTCATTCTAAAAGAATCACCAGTACGTTTTATATTCGTTGTTTATGTATAACGGCTTCTATAATTTAACTCCCGGCCTAAAAACCCTCTTTCAATGGGCATGTGCCAACGGAGACACCCAAACCCCATTCCTCCAATGAACCCTCTTACCCCCTGAGCCCCTATCCCTTCGATGCTTTGATTCGGGCCAGCTCTGGCGGGGGCCTCTCAAAGCCCTGTCTCCAGGCTCATTAACAGGAAAGGAGGGGTTTTACTGGCCATGCGGCATGCAGCCGGCTTTTAAACTACCAACAAAACTTTTCAGTGGGTCTGCTCTGCTGCATCTGAACAACTTCCACCCTGAAGAGTCATTACTGTTCAAGAGTAGGGAGTTTTGAGAGATGTAAGGAGCTTTAGGTGTAAGGCTCTTACAGGTTTGCTGGAATGAATAAAACTTTGTGGTGCACATACAATCCACATTTAGCTCCAGATACTAAGAGGAATGACATAATTATCAGTAAACAAGCCCCCGGTTTCACTTGTTCTAGGTTTTAATGCAATTATCTTCCCTTTTGATGCCTGTCTGAGTAGTAGATGAGAAGACATGATGATGCAGGAGTGCTGTAACATGGAAAGTATAGAAGAAATCACCACTTACACCTGCGGCTACATTTCCTAATGGGAAAAAAAACAACAAAAAAAAACTGGCTCGACATCTGCTGGCAATGCCAGTAGTCTGTTTTTATGCTTGTAATGACACATTAAATTCTGTGGTTGATTCCCCCTACCCCCACTTCCACCACCATCACCCTCCTTCTCCAGTCTATGTCCCATTCCAGGGAAGCGGTGCCAGCAAAATCGTCTGAATGAGTGCACGCTTTGTTTTCTTTGTCTGTTTTGGGCCAAGATCTGGTCTTAGATGTGGTGGTGTTCTATGATCGGATAATTCCTTCCATGTACCCACTTTAAGGTGTGTGTGGGCATGTGTGTTTGTGTGCGTTTCGCTACTGCTTGCTTGGCACAGCTTTGGGAGCGCAAACAGTGGCGATGGGTGGCAGGGATCCTCAGTGGCCTCTCGCCCAGCTGGAGGAGAGCCATTTTGCCCTTCCGAGGGAGCACCCAGTCACGGCCCACGGCTCTCGCCAGCGGGAAGTCCTCTTGGCTGAGGCCTGACATGTTGCAAGCGCTGACAATCACTGACACATCACCAGCAGAGGCCAAACGGGCACAATGTTTAACAAACCTGAGTGAAAAGGGAGTACAGTTGGCTTCCATCAGTAACCAACTGGAAACTACTAATACGCTTTAGTGTTTTGGCTTGATTATGATTATTTCCACACACATGTTACTGCATTTGGCATGGCGTGTTTCCATCGGGCTATCAGGGCTCAGTTGTTGGTGTGAGATAAAGATGGAAGTAACTTTGCTTTTTGCTAATTTTTGCCTCCTTATCAGTTTAAACCAGAGCACCATCAAATACAGTGATAACACAGCATGCTGCGTGCTGGCTGGGTCTACAGCTGCAAGTTGGGAATCTGAAAGGGTTTTAAAAAGGTACTGCATGATTGAAAGTCAGAGTTTCTTCACTTGTGTGTGTGTGGGTGTGTGTTTGGAAGTTGAGGGAAAAAAATCAGATAGGCCTTGTTAGCATCACAACTAGCCTGTCCCTGAACTATGATCTGTAGACAAACTCGTCTCTCTGGGGAGAGCGGGGAATTTCCCAGACCCCCCCGAAACACCCCCTCCATCCCTCATTCCCTCTGTCCCTCCTCCCGCCGGACCAGTCGAGACGTGCAGGTTTGAACCCTCTCTCTGTGTTTCTGGCCTCCAATGCCCATTGCCACTCAAGCAGCAGGGGTCCGGTGCATTTGTCTCATAATTATCCGACTGGATTGGGGGGGAGAGGGAGGGAGGGGGGTGGGGGGTATCTCAAGATGAAAGAGGCAAATCACAGAGCTCCTCTGTCAAAGGTCTGTCTGCCTGACTGGGGAGGGGGTGTTGGATCCATCTCCCTTGTCCTCTCTCTTTCACCTCGTCCACCACCCGCCCCACCACCTTTACTCCATCTCGCGTTCGCACACACAGTCTTACGTTTCCTCAAGAGCCGCCACCAAAGAGCATAATCGCCGACAGTGAACGCGCGTGCACCCCCCCCCCTCCTCCTTCTACCAGCCACCCTGCTGATTCATTCACAACTACAAAACTGCAGGAGTACCCCCCACCCTCACATCCTGAAAGACTTCAGACTCGCTCCTTTTTTTTTAACCCCCTCTCACAAGCCCTGCCCACCATCGGCGAGCTGCCCACCTCACCCATTTGGCCATTCTCCCTCATCTGCCTCCTCTTGTCTCCTACCCACCCTTCCCCACCGCCACCTTTCTCCTTCTTCTCCTCTTAACTACTGGCTAGGAGTTAATGGACTGTTTTGGCTAGTCTCCAGACGGTGAGTGTCACCTCATTAGCCTATAGCAGCTCGCTCCCAGACTGCTCCTTGTGTGTTACTGTGTGTATGTCTGCAGGAGGAGGACTACAACGACGGAATGCCATTGGTCTGCTTCCCTTTCCAACTGTCCCACCATACACCCCTTACCCTCTCTTTCTCCCCTTCCCACCACTACAATGAATGAGAAAACACGCATGCATAATTAAATCTATAGTCTCGTCCTCACTCCACCCTCCCCTCCCTCCTTCCTCTACAGACGTGCATTAAAAAAAAAAAAAAAGAAACGCTCCTGCTTGGAAGTTTGCCACCATTGGAAAAAAAGGCAGTGTCTTCAAACTGGAGAGATGTGACCAACCTTGCACCCCTCACATGGCCTATTCTTTCTTACCCCAGCCCCAGTTAATGGCAGGGTGGCAACAGCGGGCGAATGTAAATGCCACCCCGTCCTGCCAGTCAATTACACCGCAACAAAGCTAATTGTTTGTTTGGTGCATACCACAAAGATGCGAGCTTGGCTGTTGATGGAGCCATTGTTTCAACACAGATGCAAAGTTGTTTTTTTTTCTCACAGGCTAGACCTGATGCTGATTAAACGTGTGAAAGACGAGACCACGCTTCAGGCAACTACTCCTTTTTTTGTTTAAGTATTTACAATTTTAACCGGTATGAGTGAATTACAAATAGATATAGTTCACATGTTGGATTTTAGTCATATTTACCCATGGGAATTCCTCAGATCCTTCAGATTTATTGCTTTGAAACTTGATTAATCTTCAATTTTAGTATTAGAAAACATGGAATTGTTGAAAAAATTTAGAATATGAGTAGTGAGACAAAAAGCTGAGAGGACAGCGATGGGAATAAAAATAATAAAAGGGCTTTATGCAAAGAAAAACATAAAAACAGGCCACATTGGGAGGAAAGGGCAAACAGTGAGAACAGGAGGAGGTGGAAACATTAAGCAGGGGGCAGTGTGCTGACCTGAGACCAGTCTGCTCATTTTTCATGGGACAGATGAGCCACTGTGTCGTGTTGTATTGTACAGTTTGTCTGCAGCCGGCCTGCTGACCGCATCGCACAGCAGAGACCAGCTCACCGCGGGATGCTGAGTGCGTGCCTCTGTTTGTGCACACATGTTCAGTATGTCCTCCGTTTGTACATTTAATGTGCAAATGTAACATGATTACACGATGAAAGCTGCTTTTTTTTCATGGTAAATGCACGCAATGTGTGCATCTGTTCAGAGGCGCTTCAACTTTATCTCACAGATTAAAAGGTGGGGAAGTTGAACTTAGAGGGTTTAACCCCTCATCTGCATCTTTAGTTTTGAGGCCGCGTATCCTTTTGTGCTCGCCAGGTTCTCCCCTCTGGTCTCCCGAGCCGGTGTGGCTAATGATCCGTCAGGCCATTCAGTGCCTTATTCAAGGCCCACTCGCCACAGAATGCGCTCCCTCCCTGTCCGCACTGTTTGGCGACCTCAATGAGGAGCCTGTTGTCCTCTCGACTCGGTTAAAATCCTCTCCTCTTTTCACCGCCGTGAGAGTTTACGGAGGAGAAGGCACAGAGGAGAAAGAGGGCCCACTCTTCGCCGGCATTAGTATGCAACGATTAGAAACAAACACATCCAAGTTCCACGCAAACACACGTGCACGAGCGCTCTGGTTGAGAGTTACGCACAGACACCAGGAGATATAAGCGAGCCTGATCACACCCGATCCTCCGTACACGCTGTACAGCATTTCATTGTTCTCCCGGATCCCTCTCGACTCCTTGAGTCCTAAAACCCGGCAGACGATGGCGTCTATCTTACACAAGCGAAAGGCAACATTTCATTGTTCTCACAGACATTTCAACTTTGCCCTTCTCACTTTCCTTCTGCTTTTCTCTCACATTCGCCTCGCTGTGTGCATGTGTGTGCGTTTTGTGTGTAACTCATCCCACTGTACCTGCATTCCCCGTCACAGGCCGTCATTTGATAGCGAAGCCATCCGGATTACCAGGTGCTCCTTTAAGCCAATAAGAAATACCTCCCTTGTTCCAATTATGAGATAATCATTACAGTGTTACACAATGTGTAGCCATTACTGGTGCAAAGCAGTTCTAGTTTGTGAAACAGATGCAACGCTATCCAGTTCTGTCTTTGCAGAGTATCACTGATAATAAAACAAACAATAAAAGCACGGACGAGCTTGTAGGCAGAGGGTTTTTATACGTTAGTTATTACAGAGTGATGAGGTCCAGCACCCAGTGTAAACCAGGTAAACCACCAAGCTTTTCTGCATTTTAGTTTTTGATTTACTGCTTCGCCAAAGCTCATCTGCCTTGACAGACAATGCCCCCCCCCCAAAAAAAAAAAAAAAATAAAGATGGCGCCACATTTGGCACAGCGTTTGTATCCCCCACCATCACCCTCGGCGTCAGTATCACCCTCCATTCGACCAGGTCAGGTGCCAGCTCTTTGCAGGATGCCATGCGTGAGTCCTGTTGGGGTGAGGGGGAAGAGCTTGGATGGCAAATTTTTTGTGTGTGTGTGTGTGTGTTGAGGGAGGGGGTTGGCAGTGGGGGGCATCGCCAGTTGGCAGGCTGGCACACAAAGGCTGGCACGATAAGATCCTCCCTCTTCTGCGGGCAGATTTTCTCGCCCATATCTTTTGTTTGGCTTGTTTGGGTTGCGGCTCATCCTGATAAAGGCTACTTTGTTTAGACAACAAAGCGTGAGGGAGGGAGAAAAGACAGAGATAGAGAGACAAAGAGTTAGAATGAGAGAGAAAGAGGTTGAGGGGGGGCATAATAATGGGAGGCAGATGGAAACATTCATAGAAAAGTGTTTAAAATAAATAAAAGAGAAATATTTTTCAAAAAGGTAAAAAAAAACAAGAGATTATTTTTCACGGGATAAGACATGGATACACTGAATACTAGATATACACGCAGGCGGGTATGAAAAGATACAAAAGAGGATGGATAGTGTTGCAGGCGCGGGGACAGCGATAGACAGATAGCAAGGAGAAGAAAGAAAGATCTGGATATGGGAGCAGGTTCTGCTGTTGGAAGCTTGCCTGAGTAGTGTGAGGTCATCCACAAAGCTGTGAATGATAGAAGCCAGGAGCACAGGAGGACACAAGACAAAGTGCACACACACACACATTACATACCAGCACATGTACAGTCATTTATGTCCACTGTCAAGACTTGTGTGATCCTGCTGCACGCACACAAACACACACACACACACACACAGAGGGCTGTGCATTTCCAAGGAAGGGCAAACAGGAGTCTCCTGATGAGGACACAGAGAAGAAAGTCTGCTTGGCCACATCAAATATTTACTCAGGAGCAGCTGTATTGTCGAAACATTACGCATCGGAGCTGCTCCGTAATTAGGTCGATATTTTCTCCCCTCTCTCTGTTTCCCTACTTCTCTGGGAGTCCACCCCTCTCCACCTTCTCCTCTGCACACTCCCCTCCCCTCGCCTCCCCAGGCTGCTGAAATTCATCTTGGCTCAGGACCCATGCCTCTGGCAGCCACAGTGCTATACATGTGCACAGAACCCTGCTCGGCATAAAATGGCTGCCAGACAGGCTTCTCCTCCTGAAATGTCGACAGCGGTATGCATCTGCGGGGCGTGCGTGACGTGCGCACGCTTAGTTTTTTGTGTGTGGAGGATATCTGTACATGTCTGCAAGTGTTTGCGGGCTAGAAACGTGCACCGTGGTTGTCCGGGTTTGGGGTGGGGGGGTTAAGAAAAAGAAAGTTTCCCAAACTATGTGGCTAATTTAATCCACGCTGTGTGTGTGTGCATGTGTGTTCCACAATTTAGTGGGAACAGAATGGGTATGGTGCCAAAAATGAAGAGGGTGGGTTTGGGAGAGTGTGTGTGCGAGTGTTTTAGTGATTATAAAATCCAGGCGAGTAACACACTTGGGTGTGGAGAAACCTCATAAGCACTCAGAAACTTTCTTGCCGAGCCAGATTTCTGTTGCCATTACCACTAATTGCCCTAATCGTTACAGTGGTATGATAAGTATCCCACCGGACAAGAAGGTGTAAGAACTTGTGGACACATCCAAAATACCCACAAGCCCCTTCTGCTGCTTTCCCCTCCTCCTCCTCTTCCTCGGCGTTCTTTCGCTGAGTAACAGCAGATAATCTGATTCATACGCGGGGCTGTTTTTTCCCCTTCCTTCATGAACCGGTTTGTTTATTTAAACAAGTGGCAGGGACTGAGGGTGCCAAGAAATGTTGTTTTTGGAAAAGGGCCGTGTGTGTATGTGCGTGGTTATGGGCGTGTGTGTGAGAGGCCGTGTGTGTGGCGTCTGGCCCCGCGATCGAGCCCTGCCAAGCTCCCAGGGCAAAGCTGAGCCTCCTTGACCGCAACTGTTTATTTACAGGTTACACTACTGTTTATTTGAAGACTATCAGATTGGCTGGGCTTCTGCACAGAACACCTTTCAGATAGAGATACCAGGCCCCTACGCTCCTAATGTAACAAACCGCAGCGTCACCGTGCTTTTTTCTGAACTCACGTTTAAAGAAATCCAACATTTTGTTATTGTTATTTAGTTTGCTGTGCTTATATCGCGTTAAATTACCTGTTGCATTAGTAAAGACTACGAGCTCAGGCAAAACAAACATGAACTAAAAAGCCTGTGAAATGCGGGACCGCTTCTGTAAACGTATAATAACTCGGGGGGAGGTGGGGGGTCACGAGGCGGATTTTCTGAGGTCAAAGGTAAAATGTAATGCAACGAGGGGCGGTGCTTCCTGCTCCGGCGCAGGCTTGGCAGATGTGCCATATGCTTGCATCCCACCTTGAGTCATCCAGGTGGTCTCTCCTGGTGCTACAGTGGGGGCCTCATGCTGGAAGATGCTGCCTGGGATCCCTAATTGCCACGACCATCTGCTCTTTTTGTTTTGGTTGCCTGTTCAGCTCTTGAAGAAGTAGGAGAAAGAAAAAAAAAAAGATGCACAACTCTGATCCAAACAAACTGAACTGGAGCGCCTCTCCCAACCTCCTCGGCATCCTTTCTTTTTTATCCCTCCCTCTCTCCCCCACACACACACACACACCAGCACCACCTTCTCGCCGTTTACCTACGAGCTGCTCTCTTGTTCTTCTTTCTCTCCCTCGGCCTGTTTCTCTCGCTCGCAGCAGTTCCCGGGGAGCAGGCTTGGAGTTGGCAGTCGTAACTAGACTGATGGATGACTGTGAAAGTGGAATGTGGTGGTGGTGTGTGGGGGCTTCTTTACACAGTTTGCGCTGTGTGTGTGTATATCAATGCAGGAGCTTTACAATGACTTAAACATATAACCGTGCACAAGCGTGGAGCTTGCAGATTATGGAGAAACTTAATCGCTGGTAAATGTGATGATCGAGTTCTTCTTTAAGGGGTTTGGAGGAAATTGATGAATGGCAGCAATTTTCAGGTAGCGGCTTCTCAGATTGGAGATGTTGCTCTTCTTTATGTTTTATTATTGTAAAATAAAATGCGTCGCTGTGAAAATATTCACTTCATCCAGCCAGAGATTTAAAAGCCTCCTTTTTTTTTCTTTTTACCCGTACAGGGGTATCTTAAGGCCCTGACTTGTACATTGGCCGTTTGTTTTTAGAGCTAAGTAATCTGAAAATAGGGTATTTTTTTCTGCTTAATGTATAGTCCTCTTCCCTCCCTACTTTGTCATTGTTGAGCTCTGGCCAAGAACATTCTGTTTTTGCGGCGCTGTTTAATAGTCAAATTTAGGAATGGGGGAACAAGACAGAGCAGGAGAGCGACATAGAGAGAGAGAAAGAAAGGAATAAATCTTTGTACCTTTTTTTTCCCTCTTCTTTACATCCCTCTGCTGTAACAAAACTCACGAGAGCGATGCAGGAAAATGGCTGTTGTTGCAAGGACAGGGTATCTAAGTTCACCGTCTCTCCAAGCTTCTTGCCTCTCATGCTAAAACTGTCACATGTCGAAGATGGTAATCTCCCTTCTGGTTCTCATTGCGCCCTCTCCGTCTCAGGGCATGTGTGGTCTCGGGCCAGTTTGAACCATTACGAAGGTCCACTCAGACGCTGCCATTAAATGTTTGGCACCGTTTTCAATTCGGCTCCACGTTTAGGTTTCGGGCCTCTGGTGGCTGAGTCACCCGTACACTGCAGATTGGAATCTGATAGTGATTTATGCCGCTAATTTTGATGTTTCACAACTTTGGCGCTGTGTAACTTAAAAGGAAAAAAGGCCCCATGCCTGTCAGTAATCAACCAGGAACTGCAGAAGAATTATAACCGCCCCCCTCCTCCTCCCAGTGAGGCTTCTAAGGTGAAAGACGTCAGTCCGGGCCGACTCATACCAAATCCTGGAGCTGGTGGAAAGAATTCCACTCATGTTTCCTCGCGTTTCTCCACCCCTGCTTCCCTCTCTCCATGTTTTGTTCTGTACTTGTACCTTGCACAGCAGGACCGAACACATTTTGAACCCGGACACTCCCCCATCCCCACTTTGAAAGCTTGTCAGACAGAGCTTTCGCTTCAGTTTGCCCTCCCAGTAATAGCAGCACTGTTCAAACACACTTGTCTTGTTTAATCTATGATGGGTACACTCTTCCTTACTGGTACAGTAGATAAGGGAATAAAAAAGGGTTGGGAATTACACTTAAACAGAGCTTATTTTATTTTAAAGTAAACTTTGATTCACTAAATTGGTATGTTCCAATGCTAACCACCACCCCCCTTTCCTCGCCACCCTCTCTGTGTGTTCACAGACTCGCAGCAGTCAGGAAGTCCAAGTAACAATGAGCCAGGCAAAAACCCTCTTCCAGGTATGTACAGTGGCAGTCATCCTCCCCTCTCCCTCCTGTCATCACTCTATTGTTCCTCTCCAGCTCACCCACTGTACTGTAACTCATGTGCACCACACTTAGTTTAAATAGGGTTGTGACCTCTGTGGCTCGCAGGCAAAATAGCGCTAGATGCATAAACACGAGCCGCTGTCAAGTGGGGGGGAAAAAAACAGTAACGGATGTCGAACAAAAAATTCCAACTTTGCCTTTTCTATTATTTATTTCTCAGCTTTTATGACGTGCATTTGAGGGAGAAAACGATTCGCGGAAACCCTTAAGTGCTGACGTTATCGCCATGATAACATTAAATGCTGTGTGTTTTTTTTTTTTTTTTAATAAAAGGAGAAGTAATGACAGTCGAGATGCGGAGTGAAAATGTGACAGCAGATTGCGCTTTTGGCTCGTGTCTGAGCCGAGCTGTGGAGAATTTAGTGTAACGGCGCTGCCGTTCCCCTGGACTGACCCGCGCTGTGTTGTCACAATGTTGGAATGAGAAATAGTTTGAGAAGTATAATTAGTTTTCTACCTCAAGAGCAGGTTCTACTGATACCGCTGCCAAGGAAAACATGCTGGCGAGCCAGTGAGTCAGACCTGGGAGGCCCTCGGCAGCGGCGTAGATGCTCACAAAAACTATTGGCTCACAGAAGGCATCGAGCTTATTTAGGTACCAGCAGATACCTTTCTATGCTTTTGGCACAGTGTGAGCGCCCTCAGCAGCGAATCAAAGCAGAGCCGCTGTCATTTGAGTGTCAATAACTTGTCTGGCTGTTTTAACTTGACTGATGGCCTCGGATTAGATCTGCTGAACCTTGAGCAGGTCATGCAGACCTTGCAAAAATGTACCGACACAGCAGAAAATACATTAGGATAGTCTTCCTGAGAAAAAAAAATCTGGCTGCGCTTTAGGCTTGATTTACTTTGAGTGAATGTCAGAAGCAGTTTATTTACAGCAGAGCAAAATGAAGGGATTTCATTATAGCGCTGCGGTGAGCAACAGTTTTTTTATTTACATTTTCCTCACCTTAAAGCTGTGTCGCACCGTAACAGCATAGCTTTTTAAGAAAAGCTTTGCTTCACATGGGGAGCGCCAGCAGCACGTTGGCCCGGGCAGAAGCTGCATGTCACTCCCTCCTCTTCTTCCTCACACACCTGTCCTGTCACTCTCTCGCAGACTGCGCCGAAGGATTTTGTGCTGCAGCCTGTGTTGGTTTAAACATGTCAGAAAACAGACACACAAACGTGGTCTCTCAGTTAGCTAAGAAAATGCTGCATACAGGAATGATCCTTTACTTCTATGTGTTTTAGGAATAATGGGGTGCTTGTGCTTCATTCTTTGTGCAATCATCTGCTTATTTCTATTTCTATCTAGGAGAAATTAGATAAAGAAGATATTGGACTGAAAGATGGTTTCAAACATGATCTGTAAAGCAACAAAAAAACAAGATTTGTTCCATTTTGTGCTTCTTTTCTAAATATAACGATTATTTAACACATGCATATTAAATCTAATGTGATTGCTTGAAGTGAATTTTCTTGCTTTTACTGAATTTGCCTTACATCCAGTAAATTACAAGCATTTCACAGCTGCAATAATGAGTATTCATCCTCCCTGTGTCTGCAGTTTATTTGGAAGACAGTTTCATCAAATCAGGAGTCTTCAGTGTTGCGGAGCTGGTGAGAGTGTCCAGAAGTGAGTACGCACTGCACTGCACACCGACCGTACACAAGTGTTTGGGTTCTTCTTCATGCTTTTCACTGCTGTGCTGCAGAATCAAACCGAGAGAGTGTGACATCTGCGTGGAGAATGTGCAGCAGGTGCATCAGAGTTAATATAAAACAGAAAGCTGCCAGTCTCTTCAAACTCACACATTCATTGATCAGGCTGCAGACTGAAAAACTCCTGCATGTTTCTGCAGAAACCTTCCAGTCCTTGTCTTTCCATACAAACGGAAACAACTGACTCCAGTTTTTTTGGACAAATAAAACCGTCTCCGCGCTCAACGGCCACATAAAAATCTGTTTTTCTTCATAATCTGCGCACTAACTGAAATCCAAGCACACAGCTGTGGCGTGGTAAATCCAGTTTGGCCAGTCTCCTTTACAATAAGATAATACATGAGTGTGCAGCTGTCTGTGTGAGCTTGCATTCATCTGTAGAGACATGTTTCTCCTCTACAGAGCCGTTGACGGTTGCTCTCCCAGGACTCCTCTAATAGCCGAGGGCACTTCAAGGCGGCGTTTACCTGTGTTGCTCCCCAGCTACAGCTGCGACTGTAGCAAACGTGCCCACGGAGCACAAAGGCTCCAGTCAGCCCCCCTCAACAACCTGCGTTTAAAGGAAACATACCAGTGCCGTGTTGCGTGTGTGTTGTAGCATGCACCAGCCAGTCGCAGTCCTATTGGTAGACTGGGAGGGGGTGTGCAATTCCTGTTCAGCACTGTCCTCAGGAATGCTGGAACTGTAATTACAGTGAGGATAAAAATGAGGAGACTGCACTAAAATAAACTACAGTCTAAATGATGAAATGATGCTGGGCTTCTGCTTTTTTTTTACACTTTATTTTTTATGGTTACATTCTTTTAAAACCACAGATTGGAACAAAAATATGATCATCGCATTTTATAATAAGAATTTAATGGAGTTTTAACTGTTTTTCAGGCAAATCAGAGAACAAATACTGTTTTTGCAAGTCTTTCTTATTCATGAGCATTGACCATTGTCTCTTTTGCCCTCTGAAAGAGAAAAACTTCTCTTTTCACTGCTCAGAGACAAAATATCCCTTGGAAGACGGTGTTTTTCTGTACTGTTTAATTTGCCCCCTGACCAGATGGCCTCTGAGCTGCCATGTTTGCTCTCATGTGACAGAGCCCGGTTTCACTAAAGCCGACTGAAGTCGAGCTGGAATTTTAAAAAGGTCGCCGGACGCACAGGAATTGTCACTCACTCAGCCAGTCGCTCCCTGGGAAGATATCTAAGCAGCCGCTCGTCAGTCATCGCGCTTCTCTCCCAACTCTCCAGGCTGTTGAGACATTCTTTGAAGTCCATCAAAGGGAGCTGCGGAGTTCAAGGCCGACTTGCAGTCCTGCATTTCGGCGAGTACGCTCTCATTAATGCAACAGGAGCCTCGACTGCATGTGCAAAAATATTTAGTCAATAGACAAACAGGGACGTGCTTGGGCTTGGGAAGCTGCTTCGAGCTAACTTGGGCCGTTACGTTCCCCCTTTTCCCACGTATTAGTAAGACGAGGCTATGTTTTAAAGTTGCAATGAGTAATTATGTTCTTTTGCAGCATCGTTTTTTAAAAACGTTTGATTTATTTCATTGTTTGGTTTGGTTCAAAAATGAAAAACTGATAGAATAAATGGGAAAACTGACGGCGCGCCAAGTGGCATCGCAAACGCCAAGAAAAGAAACGCTACCACAGAGAGAGAGGGTATTGAATAGTGAATTAAAGAGAAAAAAAACAAAACAATGATGTTGTACTGAGTGTCCTCGGGCGGGATACATTCCTCCACAGACGGTGCAGTGTGGGTAGCAGCGGGTTAGGGGCTTTTGCCAGCGCTACAGTGGGCTGCCAGGGTGGAGACGGGCGGAGGGATCGTGCCAGTGGTGAACCTCAGACCACAACAGACGGCGCCACACACTTCATCCTCTCATCCACTCCAAACCAACCAACCACTCGAGCTGCAGGCAGCCACACAGGCCACACACTGAAGCAAGTGAAAGCGAGAGATGGAGTGGGGGGGGAGGATGGGTGCCGAACCCCTTTTGTTCTGTAAACACAGACCTGCCCTCCCTTGAAACAGTATCCCTCACCTTGACCGCAGTGAGAAAAACATCACTTGTTCCGCTATAAATTATGATCTGCTAAGTGTTTTTTACTGGAGACCAACTGCTCATGAGGCTGAGAGGGTGATTGTGGGATTTACTTTAGATTTTTAGGCACCATAAAATATTTTATCTGCCAACAAAAGCAGAAAGTTGGAAGACAATCTAATCTACGCAATTACTTACAAGGATTATTTGATATATGGCCAGTTAGAGGGAAAAAAGGCTAATCAATATTTACAAAAGGCAGCCGCAGTTTTATCTTTCTGTTTCCATTTTTCATTCCTATGCAGAAATCCTCACGATGATCACACCTGCAGTACACACATATAAAGCTGCAGACAGACAGCTTTCAGTCTGATAACACCATGACATTGAGCTCCTACTTGTGTCCTCTACAGTGCCCATCACCCACGGCGCAGCGGTACCCTTCTCCATGGCTGACATGCCCAGCCAACCCTACTATCATGACCTGAACTCCAGCGCGGGACTGCATCGCTCCCTGTCCTCCCCTCCTGGCAGGTCAGTGAAAGTTATTTGACATTTTTTGGAAAATATTTAAGAGCAAATAAACTCCTTTTTTTTTTACATAGATTTAATAGATATAGATTTCTTCAAAGAATAGTTTGAAATAATTTAAGGATAAAATAAAATTGATTTCTGTGTGGCTACACACACACACACACACACACACACACACACACACACACACACACACACACACACACACACAATTACACTACTGTATTACTGAAAACATTTTTTAAGTAAGATTTTCAGCTTGTAAAGTAAATGTATCACCAAAACGTAGCATTTAACTTATAAAAAAGTAATTATAAGCTGTTTTATTACAACCTTAATTCCAATTGAGTGAGATGTCTCATAAAATGTAAATATAAAAAAATATTTGCAAATAACTTTTAACCTACATTTAACTTAATACCCAAAAGACAAGATATTTAATGTTTGATGTAATGTAGTAATATGTTTTACACAATTTACCTCATTTTTGTAGTTTATTGGTTAAAAGGGATCTGCAAGTGTTTTTATTCTGTTTTTATTTATGTTTTACATAATTTAATCCCAACTTTATTGGAATTGGGTCTAAGCGTATTTGTTAGCATATTCAGCTGAATTTAGTAGGCCTACTGTCCATCCTTAATCATTGAAAACATACCTACAATGGTTTTATACACAAAATAAAGCTAATGTCTTGTTAACAGCAAGCTGACAAAGACACACCAGCTAGCTTTGTTTCGAGTTTTAGTGCTAAGCTAATGCTTTGTATTACGAGCTAATGCTGGTAATATTTTATTTTGTTAATATCTTATAACCAGATATTTTATTTGTAAGTATTTTTCTACTTGCAACTAGAAATGTTATTCTCGGCTAAAAGTTCAAGGCGAACGGAGCAGAGCATTAGCTTAGCATTAAGAAAACAAGGGTGTAAAAAAAGCATGTCTTTGTCCAAATGAGACAAATAAATTGACACTTGAGGTGTTTGTAGCACCCTATGTGTCATTTGTATATTTAAATTAAAAAAGTTTTAACCATTACTGTCAAACTAACTTTTTTTCACCTGTTTTTAATCTGCATGCTAAGCTAAAGGCTTTTACTGTAATTATCATTTTATTATATTAACTACAGTGCTGTACTGTAATAATAATAATGAATAACCAAAATATGCCTGTATCCATTAGCAGACACACCCGTGAGATGTCTCACTGACATGTTTCCCAAATAGGAAGCAATTCCTTTGAACTAAGCCTTTCTCCGTCTTGGCTAAGCATCTACCACAAATATCCAAAATCAGTGCTAACATGTTGCAATTGTGTGTGTCAAGTTGTAAATTTCTCCACGTTTGCAGCAAAAGACCCAAAACTGTCAACATGGAGGAGAACATGGACACCAGCCCGACAGGACCTGACTTCTACTCGTCACCCAGCTCACCAGCAAGCAGTCGGGCAAACTGGCATGATCGAGACGGAGGTGATTTTCCCGTTTTTTGTTTGACTGCTTCTGTTTACTCGCGGGAAGTTTATCAGGCATGGTTGCATTTGCCTTCAACACCTCCATCACATCCATGCACTTGTACAAACACTCCCAGTGCAACTTTGCACAGCTCAGCGTTGCACAACAGAATGTTGACAGAATTTGCTAAAGGATAAGAAGATCTTTCATCCTTGTCACATGCAAATAGAGTTAATGAAAGTGAGCTGCACATTGTTTTTAACAGTAGCTGAACTTGCTTATCTCTCAGCCATGTTCCAGGCTGATTTGCATCAGTGCTGCTATTCCCTTTCATTGCAGATCAATGGTTAAGAGAGCATTATACTTTTAAAACACACCTAAACCACGTGGCGGAGATAGTTCAGTCTTGTTTGCTTGTAAATTAGACGTTAGACATACTTTTCCAATAGCTTTGTTAAATCAAACTTTGTTCTACAGATATACTTATAATAGTATACGCTTTACTTTCATGCAAGTGTTAGTTTAAACATGGCTTGTTATGCAATTACATAAACGGCTTAAATACCTGGCGAGGTGCTGTTATGGAGAAATGTCTCGTCATTTGGAGTAATTAGACCTGTGGGAAAGAAAAGTGTCAAACAATTTTCCAGCAATTATGGGCATGTGCATCCTCGCTGAACTCTGTAGAAATAGCCAGACTTTAGTGTGGTGAAGAAATATGACAATAATTAATAGTCGGAATCCCCTAATTAGCCAATGCAAGTGGATTTAGGGATCAGAGAAGCAGATAGAGATGTGCAGTTCAGAGGCACAAGCTTGAACTCCATCACGTTTGATTCTGCGCGACAGAGAAAGTGAGATCCTCTGCGGACAGCCTGAACGTCTCATTACGTCGTCTCCTGGCGCAGAGCAGAACTCGTCGCCCTTTTAATTAAGGCTTTGCTATCCCATGTTTCCTGATCGTTCTCACCCTCTGATGACTTCCATCAACGCTCTGATGCCTGCAACTGCATCTGGTTGGCAGGAGACGTTTGTTCTCACTGTGACAAAGTCATTTGGAATCAAGCTCATCTTTTCCCTCAGCAAAGCCCCAAAGTGTGTTCGGATCTTAAACGTCCCAGTTCCTGCTTTCCATTTAAAATAATAAGTGGCGAGGCTGCGAGCGGAAATCACCAGATGAGACACAGGAGACACAGCAGTGGTGGGATTCAGCCACAACCCAATGTGGGTACATGAAATTTCAGAGTGTCCCTCTGCATAAGGCCTGTGAGCATTGCACTGCGTAAACATAGACACTAGGGGTGAGGAGAAAGGGAATGAAGTGGGTAGGAATGTCTCCAAACATAGCTATTATTCTGTCAAGAGAGAATAAATGAGACGTGGGGTGATATTAAACCCATATGAGTCCTCCAAAAGGCCAAGCAGTCATTCCTTTCACATGGTTGTTCGGCAAAAGCCTCTCAGTGTAGTGCTTTGGGACAGTACTGCAGGCTTAGATGCCGGATTATTAAAGATTTTATAAACATATAAGCTTTTTCTCCCAAAGGGGGGAGTGTCTCTGACACCAAATGAAAAGCTGATAGTATATCCTGTTGCAACCTCAAACTGGGGAAGTTCCTCCACCTTTGTCGCTCTCGCCCCTGGATGAGTGATTCTTCCCGTCACTCGGGTGGATCCCTCCCCGCTTCTCGTGAGCGCAGACAACGGGGGTTAATATTCCAAAAACGCCTCGACGTCAGGGTCCGTACAGCTTATTTTTTGGGGAGGGGTGGGAGAGATGGATGGCGTGAAAGCTACAAACCCCGAGAAGTCAGTGACAGAGCAGAAAGGCACTTGATGAATGTTCAGAGAGACATAGGCCATTTCCTCTCGCATCTATTTGTTATCACGTTCCCTTCAGACTCTGTGTCCCACCATGGAAAATTGAAAACCGCGCAGCTGTGACAGCCGAACATTGCTCAGGAAAGTGTAGAGTCGCAGTAATGAGCAGCTTGCGAGCTGAGTTTGTGAGTTTATTTCAGCCCCATAGAAGTACATGAATTTCCTTAACGAATTTCATGTCTTCAGCTGAGCCTGCAGGATTATTCACGGGGAATTACGGTAGCTCGTCAGACTGTAAGGCCAAGCGAAGCAGATGTAACAGTGTAATATTCTATTTAAGATTACGTGAGGGTCTTGAAATTCTTAAATCCTATTTGGGTGACCAGCTGCTGTACACCAGCGTGTCACTTCACTGGAATTAATTGTGTGCTCAGACATGACAAAAGGCATTTTTCCCCTTCTTGGGGAAATCCAGTGATTTATAAAGATTCCAGAGATCATATGTAATTGTGGCCCTGTGGGGAAATAAAATGATTTGGGTGTATTTCATTATGTTCTGTGTGTTATCTGTGAAAAATGACTCATAGGATGAAGTTATGTTTATTTTACCTGTACATTGCTGTTATTTAGGATTAATAGAGACAGCACTTTTAAGCATTTCATCATCAAAACAAAACATTTCTGTTTTTCCTTTCTTGTATATTTAAAGAAATAACTTGGCTGTTTTAACCCTTTATGGCCTGATGCATCTTATTTGATACATACTGTGTCTGAGACATTTTGCATCACTTTATGGCAGAAACTACTCAAAACCTCGTTGTTCACCATATGATACTGGTTTCCTGCATCCTGGTGGATACCACAAAGCAGAACACTACACTACAATAATTTTAACCTATTACATGGTGATAAATAGCAAATAAATAACAGATTTTGTCAAAGGGTCAAATCATGTTTTCATATTTTAAAAACGGGATGTTTCTGCCCAGTTCTTCTCGATGCAGGAGTTAAAAACAAGGACAAAAAAGGCTTGCATGTGTTTTCTGAAGAAAAGATGCATTCATTTGTTTGTGTGTGCTTCTCCTACTAGCAGACATGTCCTCTCCCACCATGAAGAAGACTGACAAACTGTTCAGCCCCACCTCACCGCAGGACTCCTCGCCACGACTCAGCACTTTCTCTCAGCCTCATCACCCGGGCCTAACAGGTGTGGGACACAGTGGTGAGTTGCTGTTGACGTGTTTCTTTCTCGCATGCATGTAGTGCACTCCCCCAGGTTGCAAACTGCAAAAAAGCAAGGAAAAAAAAATCGATGCTGACACTGGATTATTGTTTTAGCCAAAACGCCCACAATCCATCTTCTCCTCTGATGTGTCGTCTTTGCAGTTATATCGACGAGGAGCCCCCCTCCACACTCACCCCTGCAGTTCTCGGCCTCGGCAATCTTGCCCCCAGCGCCGTCGACCTACTTCTCGCACACCACCATCCGCTATCCGCCTCACCTCAACCCTGCTGATCCCCTCAAGAGCTACGTGCCGTCATATGACCCGTCCAGCCCACAGAGCAGCCAGGTCAGTCTCTTTCTTGTGAGTGAATGAAGAAGCCGTTTTTCAGGTCAGAAGTCAGACGATGGTTTGACTTGACTTTCATAACCTCTTGTCTTCTTTCTTCATTATCATGTTGGGCTCTGCTCCCATCTGAGCGTATAATATAAAGGATTCCACTGTACAGTATTTCATTACTGCCTCTTTAGTGCATTTGCAAGTTCATAATAGCAGCTTGTTCTTTGTTGTTTATCTGCAACCGTTGCTTTTAATTATGACTTTCATGACATCTCAGAATATCCTCATTGCTTTTTCAGAAATAGTATTTATATTAGAAACCCATCCATCAATCCATTTTCTACCACTTTTCCCTGAGCGGGGGGGCTGGAGACAATCCCAGCTGACATCAGCCGAGAGGCGGGGTACACGCTGGACAGGTCACCAGTCCATCACAGGGTCAACACACATACAACCATGCACACACACACTCACTCCTATGGGGAATTTAGAGTCTCCAATCAGCCTATCCCCAAGGTGCATGTCTTTGGACTGTGGGAGGAAGCCGGAGTACCCGGAGAG
>JBAMHV010000005.1:5728600-5749418 GCA_037177535.1 Pseudomugil gertrudae | reverse complement strand
GGAGTACCCGGAGAGAACCCACGCTAACACGGGGAGAACATGCAAACTCCTCACAGAAAGATTCCCGGTTTGACCCCTGCCTCAACCGAGGCTCGAACCGGCAACCTTCTTGCTGTGAGGCCACAGTGCTAACCAGCTGCACCACCGTGCAGCCCACCTTAATTAAACCCTTTTAGGAAATTAAAATGGCCCAAATTTGATCAACACGTTTCTGTCTTAAGAAAAACCTGCTTCTGCTTTACTTTTAGATATATTTAGATATATTTCTATTGATTTTATTGGATTATTGTGTTTTTTTCACTCAACTCAAGCCAGATTTATTTTAAAGACATGAAAACTTTTTTGTTTACAATTTTACCAAATTTAGACTAAGACCTTGGGTAATAACTCCTTATAGTCAGTGATTTCTGCTGACTATGAGGTTGACCTAGAATAGTCTGTAAATGCTAGTACACAGAAAAGGAAGAAGGTTGTGATCATTTTATAAAGCTAATTAAAAAAAGTGGAAATCTGGCTCACTCTTGTTCTGATTTGCAAGAAGATGCTGTCTCAGCTAAGAGTTCGGTTCTCTCAAAAACGTGTAATGTAGGAAAATGATGACGTGTATTAAGAAAACAAAAAAGAAAAGTTGAACAGGAGCACATCACCATAACGTAGAACCCACTTCTGTCAATAGATTTATTCCCATCATGTGCTTGAGTACGAGAACAAGGACTCCAGTCTAGTTAAGTGGCCTTGTTGAGCGTGATTTCACAGGTTGTAACAAACACAGTTCAATGATATTAAGTAATTATGAGCCATTTTCTTTTCTCTCTTTTGACAAGGAAGTGCACATTTTCAGCTTGATGTAATGTTTCAGGCAAAGGTTATAAAGCTCTGTGGCCTTAAGTTTGTAGTCGAGTTAAAAACAATATAAAAAATCTTCATGACTCCATAAAAAACGTATAAAAAAAATTTGAGTCCATGTATATGACACGCAAAGCCGTATCAGGGCGTAGTAGTAAATCAAACAGCTTAGAGCTTTAATACATTGAGGGAACACACTGCGGCCAGTGTGTGGAGAGAGAGCAGGCGTCTCTATAGATGAGAGAGCTGTGTGATATTTATGTGAGTTTTATTTCCCTGCTGTTCTCACTGTAAACAAAGGCCTTGTAGACGGCTCCATCTCCAGAGCAGGGAGCTGGTTAGGCTGGGGGGGGAGCAGGGTGGACTGTTACTCTAGAGAAAAAACCGCAGGGAATGATAAAGGTTGTAAATATTTGCCGTTGCCGGGGCTCGGATCTTGTGCAGAATTAACAGGCCCTCTGCTGGGGTGCTGGAGAAAGGGAAGAGTTAGCAGGGGGCGGGGCGGGGGTGAGGTGGGGTCCAGTTAGGAAGAGAGAGCGCTAGTAGACCAGTGAGGGGAGGATGGGTGATTTGGGAAAGGAGGGGGGGGGTGTTCAACAAATAACACAGCGCTTATAATCCCATGGACGAGTGCCAGAATGTTTTTATGCTTGCTTTAACGCAGATTATATTACACTCTAATTAAACATTCTATTCACAACGAAGGAACCCCGCGGACACGATTCTTCTCCAAAAAGGCCTGTTTGAGTTTTGAACTTGGGGCGGCCTTGAAATGAACGGCCCAGACAGTCTCCAGCCGTCACAAAGAGCAGCTCCCACTTGCTTCCTTTATTTCTTTCCCCCTATATATAGTCTCTGTGCCATGCTCTCTATAGTGACACCATTGTAGCAGGTCACTCCACGGCTCTCGCTGGCTTTTCACGCCCGGGTCCTCCTGAATTCCATTTATGAGCACCATTAAAATCATTGTGTGGAATCATGTAGGAAATCCATTGTCAGTAACTGAGGATGTATTGTTGCTCGCACCCCCCCTACTGAGTATTAGTAATAACTGTGACAAGTCAGTGGCGGAAAGTGCTAGCGTCTTTTCTTCAGGCGCAGCATTAAGAGTGAGTGCTTCAGCCTCCTTTTGTTGTTCATTTTAATTCTGTCAGGGCCAGCAGGGCAGTCAGGGTAATCCACCCTGGGTAGATATAGTTTAAATAAAGATCAAATATATTGTTCTGATAGAAAAACTCAGTTTAAATCGTGCTTTCTGCTTGTTTCTGCCCCACGTGCAGCCTAACAGCAGTGGTCAGGGGGTTGGAAAGGTCCCAGGCCACTTCACCCCTGTCTTGGCTCCTTCGCCACATCATGGCGCTGTGCGACCTGTCTCGCTCTCCATGCCCGACACCAAGCCCATCACTACATCAACAGAAGGTGAGAAAACCACCGCTGACACCACCAAACACCTCTTACCCTCCACAAACCAAAGCAAGCAGCAGCTCTACCTCTTACGGCTTATACACACCAGCAGTTGGAGGCAGTGTGGTCTTGTGGTATTTTTGCTTGCTCAGTGCCAGGAAATGGGACACAACATGCTGGTGTAAAGGACACCTTATTACAGCTAAGGGTACGGTTTAAAAGTAACACATATTCCAGTGATCTTATGCTATAATTAATGGTTAAACAAACTAATTTAACACTGGTTTTAATCAGCCTGATTTCATTCCCAGCCTGTTTCATACTGATGCTTGATGCGTGTCCTCTGACTCAATATAAAGCATCTCTGTTTATTAGTTAGTAACATCAGTAGCATGATGCATTGTCACTGACTGTGTATTTTCACCCCTTAGCACTTGAATTAAGAAGAACTGGGCAGAAACACCCTATTTAAAAATCTGACAACTTTATTTGACCCTTTAATAAAATCTGGGGGGAAATAAAAACTAATTTTCCCCCTTATATTTACTATTTATTACCATGTAACAGTGTAATCTTCTGCTTTGTGGTCTTCACCAGGCTGCAGGAGAGGTGAATAACAGGGTTTTAAGTAAAGTTAAAGGCTAAATAATGGTGCAGTAGGAGTTGTAAACAGCTGTAATGCAGCTGGGGCTGAACACAAGACTGAGAGTAAGTTATCTGCACTGCTCTCTGAGTGCAGATAAATATGTTTTTTAATTGTTTACTAACCAACAGGATTTTGTTCTGTTGCTGGTTAGTGTTCTGCAGCCAGTGCTGCACTTGCTGCAGAATACATGGCGATGTATGGCTATAAAATAGTTCCCTGTAAGTTTGTGTACAGTTGGTACCCTGCGTGGTAAGAAATGATGTGCAGGACTCTTTAAGCAATCACATGTGGTATGTTAGAGAATTATAATTAGTTTTTTTTTAAAATAATTACTCAGAGGTTCAGCTGCTGGTGAAATGTACTTCCATCATATGTTACATGAGTATGCTGCACGGAAGCATAAATAGCATCAATATAAAAACAATGTGAGCATGCAACACAGTTAATATTTTATAATGCAAATGTGTATTTCTTTTTTTATGATGTCACCCAGGTTACTCAACCCCAGGCACCCCTACAGCTAATCGATTTGTAAGCCTGAACCCTAGAGATCCAGCCTTCCTCCACCAGCAACAGGTGAGCTCTTCCTCCATTTCAGCACTCAGTTTACCCGCTCCCCATGTTATCCTTTTCATTTTCTGCCTCCCCCACTCCCACTTCTTCCCCCAAACATCCGATGTGTGTTATCCCTGCCATCTGCAAAAACCAGTTGGAGTCTGAATTTGATTTGTGGGCAGCAGAATAAGGTCTCGAGCTTTTCAGAAGATCTGATTAGGCGTTGTTGGCAGAACAAATGAGTAATAGTTTTCCTCACATCTCAGAATGACGAGGGTGTAACACCGCTAAATATAGCAAGTCCTGCAGTCCTTTCACAGCTAGGATAGGCTGAGTGAGTGTTCCTATTTGAGTTTAGAGAGGAAAGACACCAAAATGTCTTTCTCCTGAATCCATATTAAAGACGGGCGTAGAGGTGAAGGGTCACTGTCACCGTGTTGCCACTGCTCAAAGATGTATGGTACACATGGATGCTTTTCAGAGCGTAATGAGCTCATTTCCCTTACACATTACTTTAGAAGTCCTCTCACACACAGGCAATCAATACACTCCTTCATTTGCAAGCTGAATTTGCAGAGCTGGCAATGCCCTACTATAGGATGTCCTCGGACAGAAGTGGCAACCCTGTGTGTGTGTCGGTGCGTGGGCATGTTTGTGTGTGTCTGCGAGGTTAGGAGTGTTGCGGTGTTGTCGGACGAGAGAAAGTGCTCTCCTCCTCCCCCCCGCCCCCACCCCATCTTATTGAAAGCGCTGGTCTGAGGCCAAGGCTTTTCCAACCACAACTAATTGAATGCATCTGCACGCAGCTACATAATGATTGCTGGGTTTCTCCTCAGCTCACTTTTTTTTATATGTTTTAGTAAAAATGACAAAGCTGGCCTCTGTTTCCTCACTCCTTTTTTCTGTCTGTTTTTTCCTCTTTCTTTTCTTTACATTTACCCAAATTTCCTAAAATCAGGAAAGGGATGAAGGGGAAAAGAGGGAAGGGGGTGTGTTTGTCAGCTCTGGGATGCTTTTATTCCACTCCAGAGGAGAGAGAGGAGCACTGGGAGGATTCACTTGGCTGATGTCGCTCAGTTTGTCTTCCACATTTTCTAGTAGTCGTGCTATTTCTTTCAGCAGGGCACAAAGTGACTACACAAGGCAGCAGTTGTCTCAGAGAAGCTGCTGAGTTTGTCCAAGGGTTTTTTTTTTCATCCCAAAGGCGATAAAGCCATTTTTCTCCATGGAAAATCAGCCAAATATGAAAACATCCTCCAGAGAAAGACAGCAGGGTGATGTCATAACAGATCCTTAGAATGAAGGCTGGAAATATTTTACTCCATGAAAAAAAGCCACATCAGCTGCGGTATCCATGGACCCAGTTTGAGTAGCCGTTTATAAATAAAAGAGGCATCTTAAAATGTCAAAGAAGAAGAATGACAGATTGGTTAGCACAACAGTTGCACCTTTACAGAAGGTTATCACATGCTGCATGAATAAAAAGCTCTTCTCATCTCAGGAAAAGCCTCACGTATATTTATCTTGCGCCTGCTTGTCATGGTTGTTTTTTGCTGTCTGTGGTGTGATTTACCAACCTGGGATCTGGCCTTGTTGCAGAGAGAAGGAGGGGAGGGGGACTCGAAGCCAAGTCCCACAAGGCTAAACACTTTCACAGGATATTTGGTTGCTGTCTTCACATGGCAATGATGCTTTTATTGTATGAAGTCCAGGAGGTTTTTAACATAACATCTTAAACATTCACGTAGAACGTCTGAGTTTGTAGTTTTGTCGGCTGGTCTTGATGCTTCGATCAAACTCTTTTACTTAAGAAACAGCAGAAAAACAGAGTCAGAATACTGATGCTGTAATTGTAGCACAGTAGCTCACACAGCTAAGTGTCCATGTTTTATTACTGTAAAACAAATAAGTGGTTGGCTCATCTTTCTCAGAGGGTGCCCCTTTTTAAAATGTGCCACTCCTAAAATACGACTGACTGCTAAAAACTGCCCTTTTTTTCCCACACACACACTTACACACACATACACACAGATAAAGCTTTCACAATAAAAACAAAACACCACCAAACGCTCCCACACCTGCTCTACGAATCCCAGGCAGCGAATGTGTGAAAACCCTCCATTCATCTCTCGCCTTGGTTAACCCCCTCGAGGGAATGCCACCATCTAGCATTCCACAGGGAAAGATCCGTGATCAGATGTCATTTGGTATTATCTAAGGAAGGATCCTAATCCGCAATCTGCCCGCATCTGTTTGCTAACGTTCCCCGGCTCCGTCCCCTTTTCCCTGCTGCCCGTGCGGCTCTGATGTGTCGGTGCCAGCGGACAGATGGCGAGCCCCTCGAGGAGCCGTGGCACCAAGCGTCTGGCCCAAGCCGCGCATTCTCTCCGAGCTATTGTCAGGCTGCAGCGTGCGGGAACCGTGTGGGGGTTTACTCTCCCAACATTCGATAAACACAGAAAACACTGAATAGAGCAACTTTGCTTTGTTTGCCATTCAGTTTTACTAAGCAGCTGTTCAAAGCAATTGATCTAATGACACTGATAGATTCAGCTATAATGAGTGTCTTTGCTGCTCCCTGCTGCTTTTTTGTTCCATAAAACAAAACATAGATGAACTTAAAGTGCATTTTATGAAGGAAAGCATCATCATTCTTTGATGCAGGTGCTCGGAGGAAAAGAAGAACACATTCCTTGACCACTGCAAAATGGCTTTGAATATTCAGCGTATATCTGATTAAGTCTCTCTTAAGAGCCTCTGCAAAACGTCTGCCGCTGCACACAGAGTGCTAACGGTGCAGTTTTATCCCGATGCATTACTAAATGAATGTGTTGACCACAGGGCAAGGTTAGGTTGGTATTGGCAGAGATAGCTCTCAGCTGGATTGCAGACACGTGCGCTCGCATAATGCATGCAAAGGAGGAGACGCAGTATGTGTGTGGCTTTTTTTCTTTTTGCGGTAATTTGTAATCTGTATGTGAGGTTGGCTTGTTTTAAAATGCAGGAAAAGAGGTTAGTGTGTGTCTGGGAGTGTATCTGTGAGTGTGTGCGCGCTTTAACTTTATTGCATTGTGACCCCAAATCAATAAAAACAGTTAGCTAATGAAAAAGAGGGGGGTTGGGAGGGTGGTGGGGGGTGCACGCTTGAGGGCATGCGCACTATGTCCTGGATCTGAAAGTGCTCTAACACTGCAGCAATCTTTATTGACAGGGTGCATGCGTCCAATGGGCTGCATGGCTTCACCGGCTCACCATGTGACACAGTAGTGACTGCTCACAGATGAACTAATTATGATGCCACCCACATTTTTTTAACCAACTAACTGCATTTGTTCATTTTTTTTCATCACTATTCCTTTTTTTTTACTTCCAGGTCAGCTGTTGCATCTGATTGTGATTGCATGCATTTCCTTTATGTCTGCTGTGATTTTACTGTAACTTTCCCCCCCAACAAGTAATGAATACACAACTCCATTCACTATTTTGACTTTGTCTGTCCCAATTTGGACTCATTTTTTGAGTCTTTTTCCATTATTATTTTTTATTTCTGCTGCTCCTGCCTTAGGGTCTTCTGCATGCATGTGTGTATACAGTGTTGAGTTGTAGTGGAAGTTGTCTTGGCCCAGTGATCTGACTGCTAGGTTTCAATTGACAGCTGAGGAAGTGTGACTGGAGCGTGACTCAAAACGGCAGGCATTATGGCCCCAGTGCCACTGACGACACTTTGGGGATTGCTTGGCAAAGGTAACCTTTTCGTTCTTTCATGCCATCTCTTTGTCTCTCTCATTCTATATGTACAGTTATACCTTTAAATATGGCTAAAAATCATATATTCAATGATTTGCTTTATTATTTACAGTTCTTCTTTTAGAAAAGTGCACATCTGAAACGTAATAATGTTATGTTCTGGTCAGGAAATGCGGCTATTGTTGCTACTGTAAAACAGATGTTCACGTCTTTTTGGATTTTTCAGATGAAAACTGCATTTTGATGATTTAAAAACCCCACTTCCTCATGTCTCTTATGTTTTTACTATCCTCTCCAGTCCTTCATCTCTTTGTCTCACTTTGTTTTAAACTATTTCCACTAATTCCTAAAACTGATGGAATTGATGGAGCTGAGTTTTTGGGTTGTTTGTCGTCATCCTGCATTCACCAGAATGGATTTTTCCAGTTCTTATAAAGGCACAGCACAAGCTAAATCTTGTTTTACCTCCTCTTCAAGCGATAACTGGATATAACTTCACACCTTTGCTGTTACTTCACCATGTTAGTCTTTACGGCGAGGTTACAAAATGCTGCTAAATGTTTCAGCTCTTAAAAATACAGCCTTCCTCACACACAGCCTAAACAAAATATTTGTATTTCATACCACAGATTCGAACCTAAGAATCAAAGGAGTCATTTTAGGTCAGATTTGTGGCCATGCGAAGATCATTTACTCTCCTCGTTGCAACAAGCTTAGCTTTGTTTGACTTTATGCTCAAGTCATGCTTTACTCTCTTTAAATTAAAGTTACACAACTCCCTCTCCCCCCTCTCTGGTTTCCCTACTGTATCTCAGCCTCTCTGGG
The DNA here is from genome assembly GCA_037177535.1 of Pseudomugil gertrudae. NCBI lineage: Eukaryota > Metazoa > Chordata > Actinopteri > Atheriniformes > Pseudomugilidae > Pseudomugil > Pseudomugil gertrudae. The sequence continues at coordinate 5,741,395 of JBAMHV010000005.1, read as the reverse complement.
GTAAAACCTGAACCGCTTCAGCATGGCAGAGTGAGCAAGCTGAGCTAAGCCTTTTCCTGTTCTCGTCTCGGCCCCTTTTTCCCCTGTATGTGTGGAGTATCTGTGTGTGTGTGTGTCTGGTTGTGAGTGTGTGCACAGGTCATTTTGCGCTTGCTGAAGTTATAAACACAAATGCACACAACAGAAACCCTTCCGCAGGCCTTCTAATTAGCAAGTAGAGGTAGCAAAAGAAAAATGCCCCCCTGCCTTTGCAGTAGTTTGAGGTCTCGTTTCCCACTCACGCTCCAGCTCTTGCTCCTCTCCATGTGATCTCAACTGAGTTTAGTTTATTTATTAAAAGGACGGGATGCTAATTCTATTATATTTCTTCCTCATTGATGGATTATTTACGCCAAGCTGTTCAATACATAGATGGAATCTGTTGGATTCCCTCTTCTTTATCTTGCTGGCCTTTTAAACGGAGCACTCCGCTATGCCTCTTCAGTACACTAGCCTCCAAATTAAAAAGCTGCCAGACTCGCATGTTGCCATTGTGCAGGAAATGGGTCAGCAATCCATTAAGATGCCATTAGATAATCTAATTTAGTGAGCTAATCCTTAAACGAAGCACACTGTATGCCCAGGCTGTGCTTGCAGGGAGCAGAATTAGTGAGGTTTGGGAGCTGGACAGGGCAAAAGGGAGGCCTTCTTGAAGGTTACCTAAGGAGATATAGTGATGGAGGTCAGGTTGTTAGCCATGCTTAAAGCTGCTCAAGTGCAGGGACACAAAGCACCATCTTGCACAGAGATGACATTTTGAGAAATAAAGGTATTTAAAGCTGCACAAGGGTGCATTTAAAGTTAAAAACCCTTTGTTAACATTGTATCTGCAGGGCTGTTCTTATTTAAAGAGCTACAGGGGCTAAAAACCCATCTGCAGGCCTCAGCCCTCAGTTTATCCTTTCTTCGAAACACACATAAATTCCATCCCACACACACACACACACACACACATAGTGATGTACTGAGAGAAAGAAGTAATCTTTACATAAAAATCCTGCTTAGTACAGCTTTAGCTTATAGGATGCAGATACAGACTGACAGCTATCGATTCTAACAAGATTAAAACCGATCTGCACACAAAAGCTCGCAAGTGCCCTTTTGTAGCTGTGTGGTCCCTCTAATGTAAGCCATTACCTGAGAGGAGTTTTATAATGAAAGGGGAAAAGAGATGGAGGAAAGGGAGAGGAAGAAAGAAAGAACAGGAAAACGAGAAAACTGCAGCCCTTGGCCGCTCTGTGTGCTCTTTGTTCAGCAAGGTAGGAAAAACTTAATCCCTCGTTTCCTGTCCAATGATTTTTGGCAGGGCGAGAGAGAGAGAGAGAGAAGGAGGGAGGGGAGAAAGCAGGAGGACTGCATGAGGATGGGTTGAACAGGAAAAAACTGTTAGTAGGGGATTAGCCTTCAAGTCTTTTTTTTTTTTAAGGCTTTTGCGCGCTGCAACCCATGAAAAGTTGAGATGTTTGCTTTTGTTTTGCCTCCATTTCTTTGTTTAGGAGCGCTGCATTTTCAGGCCGCGAGGTGAATCGAATTTGCACTTCCATTGTTTTAAGTAAGAGCGGTGACTGGTGATTTGTATAAAATGCAGACTGGTTGATGAGCCGCTTTCATCAGTGCAGACTGGGTTGTCTAAAAAGGGAGTTCCACAAAGAGTCAATTCTGTTTCACCTTCCGCAAAGCAGCATCGTCCGACTCTCATTCTGCTTTGTTCCCCGTCAAACCAACTTCCCTTCCTTCCACCCATCCTTCCTTCCCTTTCTCCTTCAGCCCTTTTTGCGCCCCGTGTTAATCAATCTTGGCCGTGCTGCTGTTGCGTCAGTGGTTTAAATCAGAGCCTGTTACCGGCGAGTGAGACAGAAAATCTGCTGCGCAGGTATGTTCACGCTCAGCAAGGGTGACGTGAGAGGTGGGAGGGCGTCAGATGAGTACACGCTGGGAGCCTGTGAGGAAGAAAAGGAGAGTAGGAGGGGGGCTAATTATCTGACATCTACGTAGCGCACACCCCTTGGGAACAACACGCTGTTTGTTCCCGCTTGCGTTTTCAGTTAGCACCGTTGCTCCCCAGGAACAATCACTATGTTGTTTTGCCATTAGCGTGAGATGAATAGGGATGGGACAGCTTTGTGTAGGGACCCCCGCACTTTTTTTCTCCCCACTTCTCCCTCCCCTCCTCCACCACCGATCACACACTCCCTCTCGTGCTTTTCTGTACGACCCTCCATGCAGAGATGTGGGACTGCGTGGAGCAACAAGTGTTCCCAGTTCATAGTAGTTTGGTTGTTTGTTTTTCACCACATTCTGTGTAAAGCACAAAAGCATGCAGGTGTAGAAACTAAAGTGGGCTTCATGTGACTGACCTGTCCCCCTTTCTGTTTGTTTCTCCTCAGTCCTGGTACCTGGGCGAGCTTAGTTCCATTCCAAGTGTCGAACGGGACTCCGATTCTGCCAACAAATGTCCACCAGAACTACAGCATAAACATCATTGGTGAGCCCCTGGTCCCCGCTGAGACAGGGAACTGAGCATGCAGAACCCGGATGACACCCACCCCCACCCGCACCCACGCCACCCTGGAAGGGTAGGTGAGGGCGCGACGCTAGCACTACAGGTGATTGCAGCCATGGACGAAACCAGCAGAGCAGCAGGTGCTGTATAACCTCCCCTGCCCGACTCCCCGTAACTCCCCATCTCACCCTTCCCATCGCCCACACCTGCTTACTCCTCCTCCACTCCCGTATCTCATGATGATGGACACTGGCCCTGAAATGAGGATGAGGTTCAAAGGAATGAATGAATCAAAAGAACGACAGGAAGAAGAAGAAGAAGAAGCTCCTCATACTCATCCACCACCCACCAGTCAGTTGTTGTGTTTGCAGAACTTTTCAATCCATTCAGATACTGTGATGTATAGATGCCTTAATGTTTTATTGCATGACACTCTAGACTCTTAGCAGCAATTCCTATTTTTCCATGTTGGAGGAAGGTGTAAAATGTAAACACACACACACACACACACACAAATGAGGGGTCTGCATATTGACACCTGTCTGGTGGATGGCTCAGAGACTCTAAGATCTGCGACCTCTTGAAAAGAGGCTCTCTCCCTCATCGAACGATTCACTGTGTACACCATAGGAACAAAAAAAAAAAAACAAACAAAAAAACACAAAAAAAACTTGTGAATTCAGAGTGTTTCTTCTTCCGTTTGATTTCAGTTTACTGTGACACGACTCTGTTAAAAAAAAATGTGTTGACTTTGTTAGTCTTTACTGCTACGTCTTTCAAGAACTAATGTTAAAACACTTACGGCGGGAGTTGAGAACTCTCCATGCAGTTAAAAATATATAAAGAAAACATGCTAATCGCTAGGCTTGAGATGGAACCCCTCCTAAAACGAATTTGCAAGTCCTTTTCAAAAGGAATGAAAAAGAAGACGAGTAGGAAAAATCGCGACAGAGGCAAGTGCAATTGAATTTTTTTGAAGGGAAGCTATCAGTCTGTCAGCCCTCGGACTCTAAAGGAAGGGGTATAATTATTAAATGTTTTATTGGGGGGAAAAAATGTTTCAGAAGACATTTGAATTTGATTTCAGTCACATATCCGTCTCTTCGCATGAGAAAAACATCTAGCGTGAAAGGCAGTTGAAGGCAAGCATAAAGCTATCGGTGCAGCGCTGAGCAAAAACCAGCACTTACTTTGAGCCCTTCCCGTTGTTGTCGGGGAGATTTTGTTTTTATTTATTTTTTGCCGGGGGTGGGAGGGGGCATAAAAAAAGAGCAAGTGAAAAATAAGTAAAGAAATGAGACGCACGTAGTGTGTTTCTAAATACGCATTTGGCCATCAGCTTATAAAGCTTATGTTTACAAAAAAAAATAGGACAAAGTGTCAATTCATGGAAATTTCTTATTGATGTAAAAGTACTGAAGGCGTCTGGGTAAAGCTGCAGATTGTGCAAGGTGAACTCTAAAGTGGAGCGAGTTTAAAACTGAAATTACGAATCCAGGTGGTGACAAAAACAACAAAACTCTGAAGTCTCGAATCGTGCGTAGTGCGTTCAAAGCCACTGCCTGTCTGGTCCGGAAACATTCACACATGGAAAATCTCTCTGATACTCTGTTAATTTGCACGATGACATATAGTCCACATTACGTGCCTTGCCTTTGAATATAGAGACATCACTACACTTGTTTTTTGCTGCATTTATCATTATAGAAAAAAAAAATTAACATTTTTATGATAAGAATTGTTTTGTACTCTGAATGAAATTGTTGATTTTTAATTTCATGTACTACTCTATCTCACAGTTACATTGCATATCAAGGCTGTGTATAGTTGCCGTTTTAAAGTTTGTAATCAGCCAGCATCTTTTTTTTTCAGTATTTTTTGGTGGTTTTTCTAATAACCTGTCATCTTTTTGTTTTTGTTTTTTTCCTTGTTTTTCTTGATGCTCATTTTGTTCATCTTCCAGTTACTATCGTGGAGGGTGAAATTCAGAATTATGAAAATTATGCAATACCAAGTTTTGCCTATGTAGGTAGTGCTTATAGATGCGTCAGTTATTAGAGGCTAGTTTGGAGATAGACAATATTGTAACGCATTTATTTTGTCAATATTGTTGTTCGTCGTTGTTGTTGTTGATGATGTTGTTGTTGTGGGTGTTTTCCTTTTTTTTTATTGACCAAAGTGGGGGACTGCTTTCTATGCAGTGTAGGATAAGGTCTTTTTATTTTCTCTCTCTCTCTATCTCTCTCTCTCTTTCTCCAGCATGTAGATCCGAATGAGGGTGAGACACGTTCCACTGTAATATGAAATTGGGAATTATTCGGTGAGGTGGTGGAAATTCTTTTAGAAGTACGTAAAAACAAACAAACAAACAAAATGCACGCTTGGTCTTCTGTATGGCTGCAAAGTCACTGATTGGTCTACTGTGACTCTTTAGTTCCAACTTTCCACCTGGGGTGCTAGCATGTGACCTTTTGAAGGAGCTCATTTTTCACAGGAGAGACGGCTTGACTTGAGCACGACAATCATTTTAAAAGATCATTTTGCTTGGAATCCCACCCGGTCTCGGATCCCTCGGGGCTGCAGCTGATGATGTACGCAGTTGCATGCTTTTAGAAGCACCGTACTATTCTAGATGTCGCCGAATGCAATTTCCAAGTAGATGCCTTAATCACATCAGTGAAGTGGCCTGTGACCTGCGCAACAATCACACACCGACTAATGCTAGTGAGACCTGTCCAAATCAGTTCCAGACAGGCTCAAGCAAGCCTTTAGAAAGTATTTTATAAGTACTAAATTTGTATAAATGTATATACGATATGCACATGTGTCCGTTCGTGAGATACTTCCCCAGCAGAGCCAGTAAAGTGTGTTAAAGTAAATATTGGACTGTGGAGAAATAGATTATCTGTCCAATGGCCCAGTAGAAGCTTAAATAGAATCCACTAGAAGAAAAATATAGCACTTAAATAGCATATAGGCAATCATCTCCCCTCCTCTTCCCACCCGTGCAGAGTTTAGAACTGAGTCTCAAATGAAATCTCTCAGGCACATTACAGGGCATTGTTTGTATCAATCATTATCTTACCACTTTTAAAGTAGAAAAATAGACTTTTCTCACAGGAAGAGCAGCACGGCCGATGCTGCTGTGACACCGTTTGCACTCTTTCCCTACAATCGTGAAAGAAACGTTTCCTTTTTTTTGGAAAGGTGGTACTACCGAGAGCTCTCCGGCGCGAGCAGGGGGCTGCGGAGCAGAAATCATTGCTATAAAATGATCCTCAAGTCAAGCTTAACTCTCTGTCTTCACCCTGATTTCTAACAAAGCAAAAGAAAAAGAGAAATAAGTCACCCCGTTCTATGTGCACTGTTCTGTCTTTTATTGTCTTGATTTAGTTTTTCTTCTAATATAAGTGCTTTGCAGCCTTTGGCCATTGGAGACCCCACTGAAGTGCATCGTCCCTAAGTTTGTTTGTGTGTGTGTGTGTGTGTGTGTGTGTGTATATGAGATAAATTGTGTCAGGGTCACTGTGCTGTCAGTGTGTATTGAGTAGGAGACTGTACATAAAGGTAAATATCCTGATAGTGTTGCTAGTGGGAGGAGGGGGGGAGGTAACTAACTCTGATTTGGCAGCGTGAGTGTGTGCATGCGAGCACGTGGGCGTACGTGGGTATAGCTGGACACGCGGATCGAGTGCCTCTGACACTACACAAGAGAAGATGAGGGTGTTTTTATTTGGGGGGGGGGAGTGTGTACACTGTAAACTTTCTGGGGAGGTCTTTGTTAAAGCCCCCCATCTGTAAATCTTCATTTCTGGGGGATAAAAATGTCAGTTCCATTTTTGGAAGATAAAAAAAAAGGACAAAAAAAAAAGAATTAGCATTTTGTTTATTTGTTTTTAGAGGCTGGATTTGAGTTAGAACTCTCCGGATTTCCCTGATTAGTAGGATCTAAATGTTTTTTTAATCAGGTGTTGTGTTCCTGTATGTAAAGGTTGAATAATGCGGTGGGTGGGAGGTGGGGGAGGGTCCATGAATATATACAAACAACAACAATGAAGGCTTTTTTTAAAAAAAGATTATTATTAACATTATTTTTGTCAGAACTTGGTTAGTGCTTAGATATTTCCATTTGGGAAACGCTTCATGAACATTTTGATTTTATTAGTGTGGCCATAGCGAGTGTGATGTGATTTCTCTCTTTTATTGTCTTTTTTTTTGCTTTTCTTTTTGTGTTTTTCTTTTGGAAATGGGTGTGAATTCTTGTCCAACAAGAGTACGGCGTGAGTGTGTTTGGTTTTTGTTTTGTAGTAGCTGGGAGGTGATGTCACTAAAACCAGTAAAAGGTTTGAAAACGTAAAGAAGAAGAAAATAAAGGCCCAGATTGCACCTGACCTTAAATGAGAAGCAGGGTAAAATCTCCAGTGATAAACGTCCATGATGAATTTGTGAGATTACTTCTTTTTTTTTTTTTATTTCCCCTCTTAATTTGTATTTCCTTTTGGGAGTTGTTGCAAGACAATTGGTGCTACATCTCGCCATGTATCTGGATCGTTAGAGCTGTGTACGTGCTTCATAAGCAGGCAATGCTCTTTCTGAATGATCTCCTAAAAGCATCCAGGCATCACTCATTTTGCACTTTTCCACATGCTGTCAGAGCCTGATGTACTATAGAAACACCCCCATTCACACTACAATACACACTACATGAACTTCAGGTGCTTCATATTAGGGTACTGTACCTTCCAGCTGAGGAAGTGTTTTGGGATTGAATGTAGCCTGTCGGGAAGCTCTTCAATCTTTACAGAATTATGATCAGTATTCAACCCATCAGCAGCTTCGAGGTAGAGCTTGATGCTCACTATGACTATTTTAACGAAAGTATTACTCCAACGATCGGCTCGATCACAGAGGAACAGGGCGACTTTATGCAAGGAGGACTTGTGGCACTCATGCAATATGTGAAACTTCTTTTTTTTTCCTTTTTAACTAAATGTTAAGCACTCTGTAGGGACCGAGAGGGCGTATACCTGCAGACGTTAAGGGAAGCATTAAAACTTCATTTTCATCCCACATGAGCAATACACGTTTTCCATACTTTTGGCTAGCTGCTAGTCACTTGGCATCAGGTTGTAATGAAACATGAAAACCAGCATTTTTACAGGATGTAACATTCACCAAAAGGAGTCAAGACGATAGCAATGCAGTGCCTGTTCAAGCTGTCCAAGTGTCTGTTGTATATAACTGTAGAATGTGATAGACCTTACTCTCCTTTGTGATGAAAAAAAGGAAAACAGCATCACACAGAAGAGAACGAGGCCGATTCATCTGGACATATACTCTTTATTACTTACATTTTCCGAGCTCTTTTTCTTTTTGTGATGTAATAGTTTTCTTATTTTGTCAGCACACAGTTCCCATCAAGCTTAAATGTTTCTTCTTTCTTTGTTTTTCCCCTAAGAGTGAGGTGGGAGGGTCAGTGCTACGCTACGTGCAGTGAAAAGATGAAATAATGTTTTGCTTTGTTTTGCAAAAAGAAATATTAGTCACCATTTTTTCTTCTGCAGGGCTGATATCTTTCTTTTTGGGGTGGTGAGTCTTGTGGCACTTTTACTTCCCTTCTGCGCACACATTTCACTCTGTTTGAGGAATCATTATGGAACTTTATGTAACGAACAACAACAACAGCACCAACAAAACAATATGTAAACAGTCTCCAGTAGTGATCGTAGTTACACTGCAAGTGTGTGCAAAGGTCTATGTATGTATCTGAATGTACGTTTTAGAGGACTTTTGGAAACCTGTTTTTGCTTTTTTTTAATTTTAAAAAAAAAAATCTTTTTAATTTACAGTTTAGGAGCCGCAGGTGTCCATTGTGAAATGTATAGCGAAGGCCTTGATATCCCTTCTTTTATTGATTTTTAGAAATGCCATGCATTAGGCGATGCCTTCAAGCTGGTTACATTTGATGCAGGGGCTAAAATTGCCACAAGATTAAAATCAGTGTAAATAAAGGCTCAACTTTTTGTGATTGTTACTGTTATATCCAGCCTATACTGCTAGCAGCTGTTTTTACTGCAGTCAATTACTGGAAGTGGATATATTTCCTATGCAAAACTGTTTAAACAATAAAAATGAGCTATGCTACAAAAATGACTTCATAACTACGACTCTTTTTTTGCATTAATTGACTGATTATTATGCTAACCTGCCGTTCAAACTCCTTCATCCCCACAGAGGTACAGGACTAAACTCGTGACCCTGAAGAGTGAGGAAAAGATCATAGAGACAAGAAGCAACCCGATCTCATGACAAAATGTTAAATAACCACATGAGTTTATGGTGCAACGCACCTTTTTTTCCCTTGTTCACTTCATTACAGCTTATTACACTGTGTCAGTAAGGACAACGTACATGTTTGACTCTTGACTTTTCCAAAACAGCTTAAAGAGGACGTGAAGAGAGGTGTTAATCTGCTCGTCCATGGACACAACAGGTTGTTTACAACCCTTCACTCTGCTATTTTGTTCTCACTCATTTGTTAGATTTAAGAGCTAAAAACAGCAGGTTAAGTTCATGGCACATGGTGAGAATTTGCACTGTTTTGTATCCATGGGTAGGGATTCCCATCACGTTGCATAGATGTTATAAACGGGGATAGATTCCCGTCTCATAATTTATGAAAGAAATTATTATATCAAAGAAGATGCAGGCAAACTTATGACTTATTTAGCATTTTGTTGTGAGACCTGACTCAAAGGAGGGATTTCTTCAAGGATGGAATAAGGACAGCGTCAGATCAGAGAAAAGATTAAACCTTTAAGTATTACACTAATTGGATTTCCGTTAATTCTCAGAAGTGTTTCTGTGGCTGTCACCCCTGAAAGCAAACATAGTTTTTTCATGTCCTGGAACAATCCCATGACCCAACATACCCATGTCCATCGTGGTATTACTCCTGCTAATCTACTGTAATACCCCAAATCCCTGAGAAAAGGGAGACAGGCTACAGTGTTTGGACCATAGCAAAAACCTCAGGGGGTCATGCAGGGTAACATCCATATGGGTTACTGGGTCAAGTACGAGGAGCTCTGATCAAGTAAGCTTTTGTAATGGGATTGAGGACATTGAAGGAGGCAAAAGTCAGGCTAAAGCACCAATTAAGTCTCATTATGGAGCTGTGGAATGGGCTCAGGGCTCAGCTGGACAGTTGGTGACAACAACAGGAACTGTCAGTGATGCCACAAGGACAGGTGCCCCGTCTGCAGCATGGGTGCCCTCCTAATGGTGATTAAGTCTCTGCATGCTGCACACCAATGCCAGAATGGCCCACCTGGCCTCAGGCAGATCATTTGGCTATCATTAAAGAGGACCAACAATGTGGCGAGCTGATGTAAAATTACTCAATCTATAATGGTAATCATTATGCCATTTATCAAAATTGGCCAGTTGAATCAACATCTGGCTTCAATAGGGGCTCTTGTCAGTGAGGGTCTTGGCATCTTCTTGTACCCTACATATTTTCCACTCTCTTTTATCAAAGCCTGCTGTCAGTGATTTGACGAAGCTAAATAGATGATGATTTGGCCCTATTATGTTTCGTGAGGCTCAAGCAAAGGAGATTTGTTGATTGCCTTTATTTGTCCATTTTTTCCTTCCTAACCGTACGACTCCGGGAAAGGTAAGAGCGCTTTGTAGCTATCTGACGTGCATCTGACTGTGTACCAGAAAGGATGGAGAGGGGCGGCACGCTGAGTACTCTCACACAAACCTGCGAGTGCAGGGACTGGACCATGCTGCTGGACACCACCCAATGCCAGCACAAAGAGCTCTGTCACATCCTCAAGTTTTATGGAAGGCATATAAAATTCATCCTGCATGCTGGTGGAGTCTAGAAATAATTAATCTGATCTCCTCTTATGGCATCAAAGTGTGAGTGTAGCACTTTATCTAACAGGAAGTAATTAAGGCATATTTTGAGCAGATTTATATTGTTAGTGTTTGGTGCACACAGTTGCTTACACAGACCAAAAGGAAAATCGACTACAGCTATCTTGTGTGATCACAGCCTGTAAGACATTTCAACAAAGAGCTTCTCACTGAAGCTGCTGCCAGATTAGCTGAGCTTAGTATATAGATAGTGGCTGTGTCTGAAGCTTTCTTTATGTCATTAAATGTAGCTAGTTTCCTCCTCTTCAGCTGCTCAGAAACTTCCAGGTCTTTAACACGGTCCTGCAATCATGACAGAAGATCTGATATGACATCAGACTAAGGTAACTTTAGAATTAGGCATGAAGATCCTGTATGAACAGGCCTCTGCTTAGTTCTTCTCATCAGCCACCCACAAACACATGATTTCCTGTTTGAGCCACTGCTGCCACATGAGGTTTGTGCTTAAATAAAGGAATGTCATGAAATGTAGGTACCTCTCGGTGTAGCTTTTGTGTTGGTTTTTATGCGCAATAGCTTTCATGGAGGTTTCACAGAGGCGCTCAATGAGGGACGCAATACAGCCAGTTTTCCGTGCAGCTTTGCTCTGACACAGCTGACTCCGATTAATGAGTGCAGAACCTGATATGTTTAATTTGATTCAGGTGTGTTAAAGCAGGAATCCAGTTAGATTGCAGCCCTTGTAGGACCGCACTGAGGACCCCTGGCTTAGGAGTATGGATCATCAGCGGACATGATGCGTTTGTGCTCATCAGGGTGACACTTCGTCTCTGTTTGCTAAGAAATAAGTTAATATCAGCCAGAGTTAAACCTTCAAGGATCTAACCAACTCAGCCAATTCTCAGCTTAAATATCATAATCAATGATTTAATTCATCAAAGGAAACATACCAAATGTTAACAGTGAGACATCAGTTAAGATTTTTTTTATGAGAGTATCAGACTCATCTTCAAAATGATGGTAATAAAACATTGTTTAAAATTGGACGGGGTCATATTTACCACTTTTTTTCTATTAAACATCATGTTTGGGACATAAGGAGATCAGTTTGTTGGACCTTTTGTGAGATGGATGTTGTCTCTTTCTTGTCTGATGTAGGATTTTAAGTGCTCTATTGAGTCTTCAATCATCTTTACATTTCATGATACAATCCATGTGTTGTGTAGGTGAAAGGTCTGCACTACAATTCCAGACACTTTCATTACAAAGGTTTCCTGTTGAAATGCGTGCAGTGTGTGATTCAGCATTGTCTATAAAGCACATTGTTTAGATGGGAGCATATGCTCCTATATGTACATACATGATGGTGCTTTTCCAGATGTGTGGGTTACAAGTTCAAAAAGCAGTAATGCAAACCCATACCTCCAGAGCTGTTAACAAACCAGGTGGTCCCTCTTCTCTTCAGTTCAGAGAACGTGGAGCTTCCAAAACATGAGCTTTCTGAAAGAATCAGAATTTTTGATGTGTCTGACTGCAGAGCCGTTTTCCTCTTTGCCTCAGTTCATTTTAAATGAGCTTTAACCTCAGAGGGACGGCAGCAATGCTGGATCATGTTTACATATAGCTTCTGCTTTTACATGACAAAGCAAGTTTTGAGTCAGGCTGACTCAGCAGGCTCATCCATCCGCTCCACTCCCGGATTCTGGAGGTGCTCCTTACAAGTTACACCTCATTGTAAAGATTACAATGCAGCCTTTTCAACAATGTGTAAGATGCCAACTGGCAAAGAGAGATATCAACCAAACACAAATTTCCTTACATGTTGTGCAAAGTTTAAATTAGAATTATTAGAATTATTTCATAGAGTAAACATTAGTTATAGAATAAGTAGCTGCAGCTAAATTGTGACTTGTTAATGCCACGTTTGGACAACTTCCTGGTGCTTAAATGTACAACACACCCTCAGGTTTAACAGAAGTGTGGCACTGCCAGAGAACGACACGATGAGATGGACCAAATGTCCCCTGCTTGCACAAACGAATGTCACCATGGTAACCCAGAAAATTAAAGAAGCTTGTTGTGATGGTAAGAATACAGGATGTCAGCTATTGTCGAATTACGTCTTATATGCCAACCCACACCAGTCAGCCACAAAAGTGATGTTGCACATATTGCATTTACAATGATATTCGCGTGACAATAGAGATTCTCCCCAGAATTGACAGCAGGATAAGCCTTGTCCAGAAGGACATAAGTGTCCTTATGAATGAAGAAAAGGTGATCATTAGATAAACTGATGGGATTTGGTTGGAATAGATAGACAGATAGATAGATAGATAGATAGATAGATAGATAGATAGATAGAT
>JBAMHV010000005.1:5685614-5720632 GCA_037177535.1 Pseudomugil gertrudae | reverse complement strand
GATGGATGGATGGATGGATGGATGGATGGATGGATGGATGGATGGGTGGATGGATGGGTGGATGGGTGGATGGATGGTTGGATGGATGGATGGATGGATGAATGGATGTGTTGGGTATTGTTGCATCTTTGGCTGACATTAGTGATGTCATCCATTAAACAATACATAGAAATAGATGTTAAAATATAAAACAAACATTACTTTATATGTATTTTGCAGGTAAAATTGACATTTAAAAAAAATCATGGATTAATCAGTGAAAGTTTTGTGCCTTTCGTTCCTGCTGTACTTTTTGTGTTGTCTGAGGAAGACTGATGGATTTAAATATGACTCAGTATCAGGAGCTTTTCCTAAACTTAACCAAGTATATTTCCACTAATAAAAGACAAAGTGAGATTGAAGCTTTAAAATGTAAAAGCAAACTGTGGGAGTCAATCCCGGGTCTCTTGGACCTTTAAAAATAATTTGCTCCCGCATGAGATTTCTTTTTAAAAATGAACAGAAAAGCTCAAAGTTCTGCTCATGTAGATTTAACTGAATCTTAAAAGTCTGGTCTAAGCCAAGACAGTTTCTCCACATCATCTGCCCCATAAAAACAGTGTCTGAAATCCCATCACTAGTAAACATATTTGCATTTACTCAGTTGCTATGACAACCGCATAAGCAACATGGATGACGCAGCAGCATCATCATGCATGAAGCCCGTGAGTCCATTTTCAGAATGTGGAGGTGAAAATATTCCTCTGTGGTTTTTAGTGCAGAAGCACCAAAACTTCAGGGTTCTGTGTACTTTTAAACCACCTACTTAGATTCAATCCATTAATGCCACGGCTCCATTCCCACCAGACCCCTCCTTCTGTAAGCTACCAGGTCTAAACAAAGTACCCATTGTACCCGTGCCCTCATTCTTCCTGCAGCTCCGTTTTAAGACTTTCCCAATGCTTACCTAAACCTAAAGTGATTCATGTGGAGCTGTGGTTAAACTGAGAATATAAACTTTTGATTAATTATACATTATGACTTGGTGACTTGACACCACTTATCTGAGTCATAAAATTGTTCCTGACCTCATTACCTGGATAAAGCACTTAAATCTTACTTGCGGTGCTAATGTGCTGAGTTTTCCAATCACTATGTCCTGTGACTTCTTTCTCCTTGGACTTGAATATTGCTATTAACTCTGCTTCTTTTCTCGCTCTCTCTTTTTTTGTTCTTGTCTGGTTGTTATTTTCGAGCAAAGACCCATTTGTTATTTTAAACAAATCAGGTGTTAGCATGGGTTGCTGCCTGTCATCATATGGGCATCTTTATTCACACATGTTTTACAGAATTAGCCTGAAGACAGATTCGGGGGCCCCGACAGGAAATTCCAGCATCCTAAACCCATCCACGTCTGACAGCCTTTTTCTGTGCTGAAAAGCACATTAGCGATATTTCTTATCACACAGACAGCATCAATTTGCACACAGCCTCCCCCTTTGACATTTTGCCCCTGCCCCGAGATAGATGGACATAAATCCACTATTACCTTGAGGTAGGTGTTGACACTGGGCCCAGCACCAGTGAAATGCACTGTTGCCTCAATTAGCTGCTCAGGATCTTGTGTCAGAGCCACGAGGACAGGGAGGGTGATATGATATCTTGCAGCTGAGGCTCTGTCACTTACCTGTGGGCCCCATAGTGTGTCTTTGCATATCATGTGCCTGTAGACTCCACACACACACGCACACACGCACACACACACACGCTCCTGGCTCTTTGTACACAAGTTGGACGAATGAAAACGCTGCCTCTGCAGGTCTTCGACTCCTCCTTGGGCCAGGAATGCATCTGTCTTACTAGGGTCGGCCCTGACGAGGGGGAAAAGTTACAACTGATGTGATGTTAGATATTCTCTGGAAACTCGCAGTTGCCAGAAGGATTAAGGTTAAGGAGCATCTTGGTGCTAGATCTACGCTTAGGGGCATCTTGTAGCTCAGAGGAAGCAATGTCGGCAGAAGGGGGCAAGTGTTTCTCCCTGCTACCCCCTAGCCACCCTCCTCCAACCGCCATCTGATGTGAGGTAACATGTGAGGGCGAGCTTCCATCTGTCCACGGTATACGCTAGCAGAAGGTGCAGCTAATGAGGCTTGATTTGCTGCTGCACCTGCCTCCAATCTGGGGGGGGGGGGGGGGGGGGGGGGGGGGGGGGGGATGGAGCAGTTGGGTTTTAAGTTTTTTTCTTTTTTTTTTTTTCCAGGGGCGGCTTTAATTCCCCCCCCCCCCCCCCCCCCCCCCCCCTCCTCCTATCTTCCTATTATTAGTTGAGTTTTAGATGTGTGTCTGTGTGTGTGTGTACAGGGGATGCTGTAGCTCTACAGCCTCCCCTCCCACCACACCCTCTCCCCCTCAAGGTGTAATCATTGGTTAGCTTGTATGAGAGCGCCTGCAGGTTGATGGAACCTGGGAATTCATTAGGAAGTAGGTGAGGCCTTGGGTTGAAAGGGCCTTTTGACCTGCCTCCAAACACCCTCACATTACAAAGCAGAGGACGATTCAAAGGAAGAAGGGGAGACAGCCAACTTGTCGATGCATTTTTTTACCGCTAACCCCATCTTTTGTTAAAACGGAACATTTCGATCCTGCTCTTTTTTTTCCCCCTTCAAAAATTAGATTTAAGTTTCAGTTATTGAGGCAGAATCTGCCTCATATTAAGTTTTATGAAATGCAACCAAAACAACATCCTCAATATTTGCAGACAAGGTTGTTTTTCCTCTCCAGATGGCATCAGGGGGAGGAGTAACGTCCACATGTTAAATGCAGCATGTTTATCCCTCTTCGCTGTTCCCTGTCACAGATACCATTTGACACAAGAGCTCTTCAGGGGCCAGTTATTCCAGACCACTGAATCCAGATCAAAACCTGCACTGTGTTTTTTGACTCAGTGATCAGCTCCCTTTCTCTCCACATCAATCAGTCAGCTTCATACTGTCTTCCATCTCAGACAGGAGGCAAGAATTTACAGCATTATGAGACCCAAATAAAACCAGAGGGTAGCATGAAATATGCCTTCCTGACTGTGCGGATTTTAGCAGCAGTTCTTGTAAAATGTTCAATTTATGCATGGAAAGAGCGTTTAGGGAAAATCTCAGATGGTGTGGTTCGTCGTGGGAATTTTTCTCTTTTTTGGGAGAGGAGACGGAAAAGCAAACAAAAGTGAAAAGACTCCTTGCCTCAAGGCTGCACTTATAAGTGGTGAAACCATCATTGGGAAACCTTTACAAGCAGTGTGAATAATCCACAGGATGATGTCATCGCTGACAAAAGCTGTGTGCCACTCCAGATTATTTTCAAATTAGCTGCTCCATTCAGTGAGGACTTCTGTATGTTAAGGCCCAAATTAGAGCTTGCATATTAATGACTAACCTGGTAATACTTAACCTGTGTACTTTTAATTTAGGAGGATGTTGTTAAACTTAGCTGAGTGTATGTTTCATCAGATACACTCTGGTTTATTCAATGCAGCACCACAGAATCATCATGCAGGTACCAAAGCAATGCAATATGTGGTGTTTGTTGCATTTTATGCTGCATGTCAGGAGGATTTTATGTGCACAGATCAGCTGATGTGTATCTAAGCTGACAGCAAAAAATAATAAAAATGTTCACTTTCAGCATCTACAAGTTGCTTGAAGCCCCGTCACAACTAATCTCACCCCAGTCCCTTCTTCAGATTTCTTTTTCCCCTAAAAAGATCCATTCAGGGCTGTTATGAATCAGAGCTTCGTCACCAGAAGAATCAGGAGCTGAAAGAGAGATACATAAATCCAAGCCCAGTGTTGAAATTATGAGCCAGCTCCCTGGGAAAAGAGTTTATGCTGTGAATCTGAGAAGGCTGATCATCCCATCGGGCTCATTTGTTTACTTTCAAACTCCCTCTTTTGTGGGTTTGGAATTAGAGCAGTGTTTGTGCACGTTTGGCCAAGGGGGAAATCACTTGTGATGTGATTGAGAAAATTGATACTGCCCTCTTCTGGAAGAAACAATGATCACTTCTTCTAAGTGCAGAACAGTAATCGGTGCAACACAATTCAAACCTGCTGATGCATGGCTGAAGCTGATATAAATCTTTATTTGAGCCTTTTCACTGTATAGAATCATACAGGAAATAGACTGTTTTTTATCCTCTAAAGCCTTTCCAAAGCTCTTTGTGAGTGTTTGTGTGTGCATTGGCTATTTCTTTATGAGCAAGACCATGAGAGAATGGAAATAAATTAACTCTGGATGCTGAAATAAGAACAAAATGAACAATTGGTTGACAGTTTAAAAGGGAGCTTTACGCTCTAACCAGGTAATTGTCCAAAGCTTTTAATGACCACTGTAGATCATTCATTAAAGCCATGCATAAATCCCATATGTTTCCTCTGCCGCTCTCTTGTGTGCAATGGTGCTCCAGTCCTGCGACTGATGTGAGTCTGATCTTCAGGCAGGTGGCTGGGAAATGGAGGCAGATGGGCCGAGTGTACGCCACCACTGAATCTGTGAAGTTCTCTCTTCAGTTTCAAGCTGCACCGATGGGCCCTTGAATTATTAGCGGGCCCCCCATTCATAATTAGCCCAGGCCTGTTGGGGACCAAAGCCCCACTAATGATGCCTTTGTTGCCGCTGATCTGCGCTGCACAATCAACAAGAGAGGACGTATGACTGAGAGAAGCAGTCCCACATTGAGCGATAACGTGCCTTTAGGGCAGCCTCTCTAAAACAATCACGCATGGTTTCAGCTCTCCCCTCGTTAAAGATGAGTGTTCACATGGGGCGTGAGACAGAGTGCGTGGATGCGAGTGTGTGTGTGTGTGTGTGTGTGAGAAAGAAAGAAAAGCTTGTAGGTCTAAAGATATGCCAGTTCCCACAGGCAATATATGGCTATTTGATTTCATAGGCTGCTGTATGTTAAAGATCCTTCTTTTAACAACAGCTGGCTTATCAAACTTTAAACTGGACTCAGAAAAATGTGAAATTCCTCAAAATATAAGAATATGATTTTATATTTTATTGTTAACCCACCAATTTATCTTGAACTATAGTAAACCATGGAAGCAGGATTTCAATATTTGTAATCTTATTATGAAAAACTAGCATACTAGAGTGTATCAGTGCTAACCTGAGACAGACTTTAACATGCATGTGTTCAAAGTCTTACCAAAACATTTCAAAGATGCAAAAGAGATTTTAAAAAATCACACGGCTCTCACCTTTTTAACCAGAAGACAAATTTACATGAGCCCAAACAAGCCCGAGTAACGGAAAGGTTTGAGATATTTGACTAAAATTCAAACAGCCGTCATGGGATTGTCCAAAACAGACCCTACTGATCTGCTCCTGAGCTGATTTTAGCGTGTAAAGCTTTAAATGGTTTTTGGAGAAAGTACATGTCTGATCATGTGATGGGGATCTTTCAGGCAGCTCATCCAGAATATGTTTGTTTCCTGTTTCTATGCAACATGGGAAAGTCTCAGAAAACTGCAGATCTGCTGCAACTCTCACTTCTTTTTATTCAAAACGGGACTTTTCTGATTCCCACCGCTTAACTTGCTCTAATAACTTTCACTGCTTTGCACTTTTAGCACTTCATAATTCCACTTGCACATCTTTGTCAGTGCATGTATGGTTGCAGCATTTTCTTTCAACGTATTGTAAATTTAATCTGATGCACATTCATTTCTCTGTGTCTAATTAACATATTATTCATCAATACATGTACTGGTACCTTGCTTTTGGTAGTTGTCCGTTGGAACCATCCAGCGGCTTACCTTGCAACTGGAAACCACAGGTCATTATAACTTGAGAAAATCTGCAACTTTTGGTGAAGCAATGAAATATTTGCAGGTAAAAAAGCATCTGCCTTAAGCAATAAAACAACTCCCTTTGGAGGTCTATACTTGTCCCCTTATGTGTTCTTATATTTTCCTGTGTTTTTATTCTTTTCTTGAAACTTGTCAGACTTCTAGCTGATCTGATATTTATCTATCAGAAAACCTTTCACCACTTTTTTTTTATAAACCACAACTACAGTGAAACCCTAAATACCTGCATCTGCAAACAGCACTGCTGCAGTGCTACAAAGTCTGCTGCAACACACTCATTTAGAAGAAACCTGCTCATTTCCTGGCTGCTATATGACAATATTTTCACCCTTTAAAACATACTGAGACATTCTGTAGCCTATGACCATGTAAGTAGGTGCACGATCTTCCTCTTTTACATCTAAATAAGTTACAACACACGTCATTTCTGAGTTATTCATAAAGGTGGCTTCATATTTAGTTTTCAATGCTCTGTACAAAAATCAGTATAATAACCAAAAGAACAAATACATGTAACAAGTGACTCCACACTGCTGGATGGCACGCTGCTGATAATAAACATGTGATTGTGCTCTAAATAATCCATCAATAATATGGAAAATAAAAACTACATGGACTTCAGAGTGTGTTAGAGGGGTTGGCTTCCAGCCTGTGTGTGTTTCTCAGTTGATTTTCCACCAATGGCAGATGTTAGGCCTCATGGATCTTTTGTTTATCAGTTTTTTTGGTTGCTTTCTCGCCTAATCCATCAAATCTAATTGTTCTTTTTGTTTGTTTTCGACAGTAATGGCTGCAGACTCGTCTCCACCCCCTGCAGTCATATTTTGAGTCTAATTCATTTGCCAAAAATGAGACTGGAGACTGGAATTAATTTATCACAATATCAACACTATAGTATCATTTTCAAATTTTCTGTTGCTGGGATAATATCTGTATCATGAACTCTTCATACTTGTGATTATGTACAATTAAAAAGAAGAAGCTAAAAAAACACAAAACAGAGAAATGTTTTTCTCCTCTCACATTATTTTAAAGAGGATTATTATCGACTTATTTCAAGGAGTTCTTAAAAATTGGTGACATTTTGCCACATTTCAGTAGAACAAACAACATCCCACTGCCTCCATCTGCCAGCTTTTCTTCACCCGTCCTGTTCAAGACACACACATACACACACACACACACACACAAAACAACCCACTCCCACAACAAGTGAAGAGGAGAGGAAAGGTCACACAGGTCTAAAATAAACTCCTAGCATCTTCCTCCTGGTCACGACTTAAGGAAAATCTAAAGAGGATGGAAAAAGAAACGGTAAGTTAAAGGCTCAAAGTGACTTGATAAAGTTTCTGACCACCTTTCATGAAATCGTTTTCCTTTTGTCCAACAGTTTCATGGTTTATCCTTGAACATGCAATATTTGTAGTTTGTGTCTTCGTATAAGCAGTTATACTGTCATCATCGTGTTTTTTGCATTTCAGAAGTATTCAAACGTTAACGTTGAACGTTAACTTGAGCATGACTCGAGCCTTTGCTTCTGAAGGTGACTGAATTTTTTGGCAGCTCATCTCATGTTGGCAGCACGGTGGCATCTGTCTCTGGCTCACAGTGGCAAGGCTGAATGAGGGAAAGGTTCATTAGCTTCTTTCCGTTGTTTGTTTTGTTGGAGGGATCAATGAAATTTTAATCAGTAATGAATCCTACAGTATAATGCAGATGATGACAAAGCTAAGTGTTCTTTTGTTTGCTACCCAAATATAGATCAGGGATGAGATATTAAGTTGGTTAGCGTGAGAGTGAGCTAGATGCAACAGAGGACATCTATCCAACAGGGGGGAGGATCCCAGAGTAAAGAAACTTGGCCCTTTTTCAAATGAAAGTGTATTTATGCATTTATTAGCGCACATTGGCAGCCAGTTTTAGAAGATTGCTCTCCTCCCACGGGTTAAATTAAGCTTTGAAGTAACTTGTGAAAAGCTTTTCAATTTTCAACCCTTATATGACAGGACAGAGGTCAAAAAATTGCCAAACACAGTCACTTTAAGCCTTTCTCACAGTCCAGAGTGATGTTGATTTGATTAAATTGAACTTGTGCTCAGAAACATTGTAAAATCTTTTGACATCTGTTGATTGTGCTGTTTAAAAAAAAGAGAAGATGGAGAAGAAGCTTATTTATTCTGTAAAACAGATCAAAGGGTAGAAATGTTGGTGCGGCTACTGCTAAGTCAGTTTCCTTCAGACATAATCCTTACCGGAGGCTTTAAACTTCTTAAATGAAAGCTGCCTTGTTGAGGACTTTTTATTAGTGTCATGTTAATGTCAGCCTGTCATGTTTTCCAAGATCTAATAATTCAGGCTTTGGCACACAGCTCTGATTGTTAAGATGTTGTTACAGTTGTGTGAAATTAACAATGTCTGAGCAGCACAGCTCACTGATTACATTGAAACCAAGATGCAGGAAGTCAGCTGTGGAGAAGCCTTTGGTGGGTCTTTTTTTGGCATGTTGGAGAGCCTGTTCACAGCCAATTGTTCAAACCTCTGTTGTCTCTCTTGGATCTGAGCAGAGAGCACTCAATGATGCAATAAACTGATGAAAAGAGGACATAGCTCCATGTGTAGGGCTGTGTTTTAGATTGCTGTTATCACAAGATTCCTCCAGCTTTGGATGAAGCGTTTTGTTTTCAGGAGTGCAATAAAGCCTCAAGCTAACAGTTTCCAGATAAAACGCTGGTTTTCGCTCTGCATGCAGTTGTCCTACTGACCTTCCAGCTGCCAGTAAAACACACATTTAGCTCCGCATCAGAGCAAGGCTTCTCAAACAAAATCTGAAAATCCATAAAGAAATGCGATTTTCTCTTGTTTCCTGGACGTTACGTTTTGGGGCGAAAACAGGATAGGCAGCCACTGCTGTACCTAGTAGATTAGTCTTTTCCACATCTTCCTGTTTCATTCCATCCAGGTGCATACTGGGAACGCTGCCATGTATATTCCTCGGTGCACAACAGTACAGCGCAGCTGTGGAAGCCACCTAAATTTGATTCGTCTCGTTGTAACCTAGCAACGGCGGGTATTAACGCTCACAAGCTGGATGGGTGCAGTTCTGGTGCCAGAGGCAGGATGGGCGCCTGGTTGCAGCTCATTGGCAGATGACATTGAGTGAAAGCTGGCATTCTGAGATTAGGGGATCAGATGCTTGCAGCACTCTATGCAGGAAGTGGTATAAAATGTAAAATCAATGCCAGGAGGGCTTGACAGGTCCTTTACACTTGATGTGTAGATGTACACAGATGCTCCACGCATAATGTTGTTACACAGCACATAAACCCGCATTACACTGAATCTGGTTTAATTTGTTGTATGCTGTAATTTGCTTCTCAGAAGAATAAAATATCTCAGATGAAGATGCAATATTTGCTGATGTACAACAAACCAAAGAGCATTTAAAAGTGTTATCAGACTGCGGCTCCCCCTGCAGATAAGAAAGATTTCAGAAAAGTACTGGCATCTCTCCAGCAGGTACAGCCCTCTCATGCCACCTTTGCTATTGTTTTTGGTTATTTTTGTATAAATTAGCTACTTTTCCAAATATTTTTTTTTGTTAAGCATGTTGAGATAGAGGCACCTTTGCAGCTCTGCAGTCTGAAGTGTGTGCTGGTAAACATAACTTCCTGGTCTGCATCCAACCCGTTTTTTTTTTGTCACTTCTCTGTTATTTGTCTACTGTTTGGAAAAATTCCCTAACACCCATCTAAAAATAAATCCCCCGGGTCAGTAAAGCCCAAAAAGCACACCTCTTATGAATTTAAAACAGAAGCTGGTAGCATTTCGACTGGCTTGAGGCTGTTGAGCAGGAGCCGCAGCTCTCCCCTGAAAGCATTGGCAGCCGTGCTAGCTTCTGTTTGCTAGAATACCAGATGCCTCACGCCACATGCTTCAACCACTTTGATTTCATCTCTGTGCAGTTGTTGATCAGATCTGTCTCTGTTTGACACAACCTGCCTCCCGTCTTCCTCATAACTTTCATCTTTTCCATGCCGGGCAGGCAGGCGGCCGCGGCTGTCTTGAGATGTCAAACAGTGACGTGCAGTGTCCATCTGGTATACGTTGTAATGGGCCTGGATGAATGAATAGCCAGCCACTCCACTGCTTCCTTTATGACTCTCAGCAGTGGTGCTGTCCAACTTTGATTCCCCAGTTATTAGGGAATTGAATTCCCCACTGCGGTGACGCCCAGAGGAGAGGAAGAGAAAGAGACACACAAAGGAGTGTGAAATCTGTGGCAGTGCTGCAGAACATACTGCACAGCCCACCACTGCTCTCTTCCTGGAGCCTCTTCTCTCTTTGTGTGCCTGTCAACACTTTTACACTGAAACCAGCCCTCTGAAAGGGGTTCATCTGATAGGGAATTGTTCCAAAAACCTAATGAGTAGCATAAGAATTTTATACTGATGTGTTTAAGTGTGTGAATCTTGACTTTTTTTTACCAACAGCACAAATAAGTTTATTCAATGTAAACAGGAGTCAGTACAGAGAAAATCCATCTGAAGGTCATCTAACGAAGCAAGCACCCAACAACACACACAGACTACATTAGGTGGATAACGCTCTGGGGATTTTCCTTCATCTATCAAAACTATTGACCGTTTCCCTCCAAATTTAAAAGGCTCCTCCTGGATCCCATCACAAGGGGATTAAAGAGGAAAAGGGCAACTGGGATGGCTTGGAGCGCAGACCCCTTCCACTTGAGCCAACACTCAAGCAGGGATGAAGTGGAGGTGCAGAGACGACCTGGAGGGAGAGAGCGCACAGGGAAGGGGAAAAGCAGGGAGGTGGCATAGTTTGGATTCCCAATATGTGTCCGGGGAATCCGATGTGAGGCCAGATGGCACAGGCCTGCCGGTCTTTGGGAATCGCAGCATACGGCGGCGGGATGCGCGGCAGAAGGTAGCGGGAAACAGTGCCGGGGTCAGCTCTTGATGTTGGACGCTCCCTGGAGCTGTTCCTTCCATCCCTTTGAACAAGAGAGCATCTCTACACAACTGTGCCGCTTCTCAGCTTAATGCGGCAGTTGACTTCAAACACAGCACTATTCCCCCCTGCCCCAAAGCCTCCTGAGTTCTAAACATATGTTATCAGACCTGATGAAAACACTGTGCCAATAACATGCCACTGAGCTCCATCCATCGACATATGTGTACTCTTTTTTTGCTGCAACTTTCATCTCGTATGATTCCATTCAACTCAAAAGTGAACATGGCATGTAGAGGCTACGTCACAAGTGAAACGTGCATATCTCGCCACTGTGCTTTGCTGTATTGTGAAGCCCAATTTGATGGAAGCCAATTATACCAGTTAAAGGTCTGAGACAGATGTCCAATATAACCTGTTTAGTACTAATAGGCCGATTTCTAAACAAGAGTAATTATTCATCGTTCACAGACCAGTAAAAAAGAAGGAAGCTAATATCTGATGCTGAATGTGTGTGACAGGTGTTATCTTCCATTTCTGCGAGTCTCATGTGGTGGTAGCATTATATGATCACATCCTAAAACACCTCCACAATGTAGTGATCTCACACATTTTTAACACATACTATTTGACTTTGGGATAGAAGCAGCTCTGCGTGCATACTGATTATCTTTGTCTATTTTTGTCCAAATAAATAACAGTTTTTTGGAAGCCAAGTGTGGTGCAATGCTTGTTATTGCATCTCCATATCCGTGTATAGACTAAGATCCTCTCGCTATTCTCATTAATGGTCCATCTGTCATCTTGGCAGAAGCCCACCGGTATAGAGTTAGCTATGATTAACATTTAATCTATATGATTTTCTAATGAAAGCAAGGCTACCGCGTTCAGTAATGATTGATTATTGTTTAGCTTTTATAGAGAATGGCTCAAGTTATTGGAGAGATAATGGTATTATTGTGCCACACAATGCCACACCTTGATTTGAGTTTCCCTTTTCGTGTTTACCTGCAGATGCACAGATTGCGAGGAAGCTTTCACTCAACTGTAAATTAGCTTTCTCATAGTGTTTGAGATTGCTAGCAGATGATCTTACCTTTTGTTTCATTTTTCAGCATTCTGTCAGATCTGGGCTACATTCCAGTGAAGAAAAAACAAATGAGGCTTTTGTTTCTGTTATCAATTAGAAACTTGACATTTTTAATCAGTTTACCATGTAAAATGTCATGTTATAATGAAACAAATCAGGTTAAAGTCAACTGATTAGTGAAATATATTCCTCAAAAAGGCGAGAACTGTCACTTGTACAATATACCAGCGTCCTTACAGATCCAACAGACACTTTAGGGAGATATATGATGCTTTTTAATCCTTCCTTTTCACATGTAAATCATTAATTTATTGTCTGTAAAAAGTAGAACTGCAATGCTTTGGTCTGTTTTCCTGCTTATTCTTGCTCCACACACACCTTATAACCCTGTTCTGAGGTGCGTCTTCATAGCGACTCGTTTTGGTGCCGTCTCTTTAAATGTGAACAGGCATGTCATGCCCCGCCCCCCTCCAGGTCACAGGAAGTTCAACTCCACCCTGTTCCGCCATGTTTGTAGCTTGATAGCAGCGATACACTAATCTCCCGGCAGAGAAACATTTAATTGGTAAGTTTACTATAAATGTCAACGTATCAGATTCACGAATATGATTACCTGGAAGTACACGACCTTATTTGGCAGACCCACAGCAAATGCTGTGATGTAATGGATAAAAAAAGACATCATAGAGAATAGAGAAAATTAAACAGACTGAAAAATATGACCACAAAGAATACAAAGATATATGTGCAGCATGAAGAGGGAATACATTTACATTTTCTGCAATCTTAAACACTTAAAAGTGCACAAAAAGATATATTTAAGAGCTAAAAAGTGGATTTTGTATAATAGGTCTCCTTTAAAAGCTGTACCTTTGTAAATATGATTTTATGTCTCTTTTCCTTGCAGCTGGTTTTTCTGAGTAAAATGAAAAACTGGACTTCACTTTTGTTTTTCAAAGTTCGTGTTCGTCAAAATTGTGTGGCAGTGCAACATCAATCTTTTGTCTTTGGACAGAGCTTTGTACTGTGTGTAGATAGGCTCTCCTGACTCCCTCTCAGAAGATTCTCTCGCTTTCTACACAAGCCTAAAAACAAAAACAAAATACCTTTACTTTTCACACATAGCAGATGCCTCAAGACACAAATTGTGTTGCGGAGGTTTTCATGAAGAACCTCGGTAACCTTCCATAGACTCACTAAGACATCTGCTGTGCATGGCAACAAGAACAGAGGAGTTGGCCTTGGTTCAAGGCTCTGAGAGTGCCTTTTGTCAGTGAACGGCCCATTGTAGAAGGATAGGAGGATGGTGTTTACGGTCGCCACTACCTCCATGGCCCCCACAACGAGGATAATGAGATACAGTTGTTATCAGTGACAGCCGAGGGCCACAAGGAGTTGCATCGGCCGGGTGCCTCTACTCTGATCCTCCCAGTGTGGGAGACGAGATTGGGATGATGCTAATGTTCATCTGAAAGGCTTTTTAATTGCTTCTTAGTAAAAAACACACATCTTTAACTATGTTTTGTCATATGGCTTTGTGAAAAAGCTTCAGTAGAGAGATGTGACATGAATTTTAGATTGTAGTTGCTCAAGAAAAGGATGAGAAATCCATGCATATTTTTGCTACTTGGCTGAAAAAAAGTTTCAGATAATCATTTAAAAGTAATTTGAGAACTTTACAATTTCAACTTAAATTAAATTAGGCATTTTATTTATAAATATTTACATAATAAAAACAATGTGTGCATAATAAATAAAACAAACCTTCACACACCAATGTATTAAATATAATAATTTACAACTGATTTTATTGTCTCCTTCATAAAGTCACATGTGCACACACATGCAAACAAATGTTGTGCACAATATCTTGGGGATGCATCCACTCTTGAGCTCAGCCCTGACAGCAGGAACCACACAGATATTAGGCAAGCTGTGGTCTGCGCTGTGGGCCCTGCACAAGAGGTGGTGCCACTGGTCTGCTAAAATACCCATGAGTTAAAAATAATAGAGTTCAAACAGAGATTAAATATTCTCAAAAATAATAACAGATAAGAGCAACGAAAATAAATAATCATATGAAGAAAATGAAGAAGATATGAGAATAACAGACAAAAATAAAATGAAAGATTTAATTAAAAAAAAAGACTAAATTAATGAATTAAAAATTTAAAGCTAAGCTAATACTGTAGGTCTTGAGTCTCTGCAACCTTGGGGTTCTCTACCAGGCTGTTCCATGGACAATAACATGTAATATAATGAAACAAGGTCTCAACAGTATAATCAACTAGTTACACATCTATTTTGCAACTTAAATTAATTGTTTCACTTCCTTTAGAAAGCACTTATCTTACATCTCTGAGGCGTTTTAGATGACTACAGCTAGCTTAGCTTCAGTTAGCATTGGTGATTTCTAACAAAAGTTTAAATAAAAGCAAAGCTATCAGACAGCGAACAGCTAACTAAAATTTGTTTGTAAGATGTTTGAATGTCTTAGAGGTGTATTGATGAACTTTTTGACCTTCTTAAAGCTTTGTAATGTTTCACCCACAAAGATGATGTTGGCTCACACAGAGCAGCAAGCTAAGGTTAAGTTTTAACAGGTCCACCTGAGACCTTTACAAGTTTAATAGTGGTTTTAGTTGCTTTATTGACTTCATGTTGAAGTCAGATTAGATCATGGAAAACATGACAGGCTGCCATTGCTTTTGTAGTCCATGCTTTGGCAATCCAGTCATTACACATAAATGAACATGATACTGTTGACCACTACAAATGATATATAAATCACTTTCTTTGGCTAAGAAACAACTGATAGGATCAACGTAAACACAACTCTTTGATAAAAAGGTTCCAGGAGCTACTTAAGGAGCTCCAGGGTTTTGTCTCTGTTTTAAAATACAATTCTGCTGAATTTTCAGAAACTTTTCTAAAACACTTAATTTTTGCTCTAGAAATCAAAATTTGATTTGATTAATTTTTACTTTTTCCTCCACTACAAATATCTGGTTATAGTTATTTGCAGCCGATTGATAATCTAAAATGCTGAAATAGATTATATGGATCGTATAAGAGACTGTGATATTTTAGTTGGCAGTGTATAAAATGAGCAATTTCAATATATAAAAGCTGTTTGCATGTTAATGCAATATGAGAACATCTACAGAAAGCAGATTGGTGTTTAAATGAATACCTCTCATTTGAGACTTTCTTGCTGAATTACTGAAGTTTAAATTGGAAACTTGGAGTTTTAATGTGATAATGTAGCCTTAAAATTGTGGAAGTGACACTTTCCCGCCAGTGAAATGTCTGAATTTGTGTCCCACCAAAGCCTGACACACATGTATTCTTATCTCAGTGCTCAAACCAAACATAAAAGCAAATCACCAGTGGTACACTTTACCCAGTATCCTTCTGGATGTGGCACATCGAAATTGATTTGTTCCAAAACCAGATGAAGTGACTTAAAACAATCTGCAGTATAGTAAATGCCCCTAGATAAGTGCAGAGAAACACAGTTTGTACTTTGAAGAGTATCCAGCAATTATATGTGGTATTTGCGGACAAACAGCATTGTTTATGGAATTTAGGGTCGAAGCCGAGGCCCATACAGATGATTTATGTATTCAGCTGGGGATGGGGGAGGATAGATGGGCACATTTCATTTGGCTATAGAAAGCTCCAGCCCAGCGGGTCTTGAGAAGGCTTAAACATAAGCAGGATGGGTGCCAGGTCCTCTTCTCGGCCATTGTGCTTTAATTAACCTACATAGGAGCTGACTGCTTAAATGTGCAGTGATAGATAAGGCTCCTTGGATGATTGATTTATTTACTGCACATGCTAGTAATTTCCATAGCATTACTACTCCTGTTACTTGCCATATGGGGCATAAACGTCATTAACACACAATGTATACATGTCCATGGAAGCACCTGCGTACTGTAAAACTTATATCAAAGCAGGGATTAAGTCACCTAGAAAATGGGAAGTCTTTATCTAACTGTTCCCTTGAAGAAAAATTGGGCAAGGCATCAAGATCAGGCAAGGTCTGAGATGTTCCAAGGAGTGACATTTCGGAGCAGCTACAGTAAATAATGAAGAGATGGTGGGTTCGCGACTTTTCCGACTTTATTCTACAAAGCACACCAGGTTTGGCTTTGTCAGCTGAAGTCTGGCATGGACCCAGCACCAGTCTGAGACCGTGATTGCAGCCGAACATCTCCATCAGAGAGCACTAGAAGGTAACGGTGGGATTAAAATGGGCACTGCTGGCACATACAGGCGGGCAGGGTGCTTTTTTTTTTTTTTTTTCCTAGGCCATTGTTCCATATGTGCTCCACCTGCGCCTCTTAGAGCCTTGCGCCAAACACACGGCCGGCAGGCTCTACCATCCTTGCTGATTGGAAGTTGCCATGGTGATGTTGGAAGCCGGTGCTGCAAATGGGTGGGGGGGGGGTTGGTTGGTGCTGTAAATCTCAACACGCTATTTTTTTAATTTAGGAAATTGGCAAAGGAAGTGCAGTAAATGAATCGTCGTTAATAATAATTCACATATGGGACAAAACACAATTAGGCTGTTTTTGGCTACAGGCAAAGAGAAGGCAGCTCCCTCAAAAACGTGATCTCATCTCATCAAAGGCACTTCAGCTTTCCCAGTAGTCTTGAGTGAAGAGATGGAATGGTTCTGTCTCATAATGATGTTTATGGAAATAATATCACTGGAAAATTATCATTGGACACAAAGAGCACAAAGATGGCCACATCACTCATGTAATAATGGCCCATAAGTTGATTCCTGATCAGCCCATGCAAATGGATAGTAGGAGTGATTCAGTGCTTCATTTATTAGACAACTAACTGAAAACTCATATTTATTTTCTCCCCTCAGGGAAGCTCAACCACCAACCAACACTGTTTTCTACTATAAGACATTTTTTTTTCATAAATTATTTGCAGTGCAGAGAAAAGGCGAGCTGCAAAGCTCACCCGCAGCTTTTAATAACACGATGGCGACCATCCAGCTTCAGACGAGTGCTGGGATTGGCTGATCTCTTCACACCCTGGCACCTGGAGCAGCTAGAAGTATGTGTGTATGCATGTACATACTGCATGTGTGTGTGGGTGAGATGGAGGAAGAGGGCAAAGGAGGCTGTTATTGGTGGCTGCACTATTGGAGGCGTGACATGCCGAGAATCAAAAGCCCTCACCTGCAACCATGTGAAAAGAAAAATCATTAAAATGGTTTCAGGCCATGAGCCTTTGCATAAAATCCAGAAACTTTCAGTTTTAAAAAAAAGAAAAAGTTCAGAGTGCATTTAAAGAAATTCTTGGCTGAGATTTTGGTTTTTGAAGCCAGTGTGATGAAAAAAGTGGGGGTGAAATCACCTCCTGTTTGTGTGGGACAGATAAATCTGCAGTTCTGTGCTGACCCGTGTATTTGTGACCCGTGTATTTGCAAATGATTAACTCCCTTGTTATTAAAGCGGCTGTGTAAATATGATATGTACATTTGCATGCTTGTTGTCATTGATTTCCCCATTAATCCATAAACCAAACTGGACTTGTTGCGGATGGCGCTGGGTGCGTGCGTGTCTGATTGTTCAGCTGTGGTTGCAGGAACATGGACAAGATAAACACACAGATAAAGACTGATTCAAGAATTTCTGACGTCTTGTGTTGAATTTCAATAAGTCGGCAGTGTTTGCGAGACTTCTGAACCGGTTTTTCCAGCCCGGATGTGACCTTTCCAAGTCATTGAAAATGCAGAGTAGCCACAGATAAACTGACCTGCAGAGGAATTAGCCGCTGCTCCTTTTCGTCTCCGGCAAACCCAACAGCTTGAACACGCCTGGGCGCTGCCTCACAAAGGCGCTCTACAGAGGAAGCCTATTAATCTTCCTAAAGCCTCAAAAAGCAAAGAGGCCAGTGTGGGCCCCTGAGTCTGGTGCCCGGGGCCCACAGACAGGGGTGCTTGGCAGGCTCTGTGGGGTCAGTCTTGGCCTGCTATCAAATAGGCGTAGGCGGGACAAGGGCACAGGATGGTGTAACTCTGCCCTTTAGCAGATGCCAGGCTGGAGCTGACTCCAGGGAGAGGTGAGAGGATCATTGCTGGTACTGCTGGCCTTCACAACATCAATCAGGATGTAGCTGCTGCTCCTCCTTCATTAAAGAAAAGATGGATGGAAAGTAATCTGAATGAGCAACACCTGTGGGACCACTTTTGGCTTCACCGTCTATGTCGTTTCATTTATCTTCAGGAGACTTATTCTAGCAAGAGTTTGATGCCTTGACAATCAAGAAAAAACAGCTGATAGTGCAAAGTGCAAGCTGAGGATGTAAGTGGTCTGTTGTAGCTGCAGTAATTTCAGTGTAGATCGCATAAATACTACCTATAAATGATGATAGATGCACATGTGGATTATTTTAAACGCAGCTATCTTTAAGATCATGTCTACATTTTAGTAGGACTGTTAAAAACATTTTCTTATTCTTTTCTGCCACAGCACAACTTTAAGTCACATCAGAATGGCTTGGTTGAAAAAGCTTTTGTCCAGTAAACATTTATACAGGTACCAACACACGTTACCATAGCGATGCAAGCAGCTCTGCAAAGTGGGCTTCCTCTACATTTAGGAGTATTGTAACAGAGTCCCGGCCAAACATCACAACAGCTTTTTTTATACATAAAAACCACCTGCCAACACCCACTTGCATCATGTAAGAGTGTTTGTCTTCAGTCTGATTATAAATAATTATGCTGGAATTGATTCTTTAATCAAATCTGAATTTAATAGCTTGATAAGTTCCTACATTGTCAACCATCCATCCATTATCTGTACTGCTTATTCAAGTGAAGGGTCATGACCAGCTGGAGCCTATCCTAGCAACCACCCTCGACAGGTTGCCAGTCAACTGGTAACCAACCAGTTAAACCAGGGGTAGGGAACCCTGGCCCTGGAACCCCGATTCAAATGAACGAGTCAAAGCTTGATAAGTTGCTGGATTCATTTGATTTGAATCAGGTGTGCTGGGCCAGGGATACATGGAAAAATCTGCAGGAAATATGGCTCTCGAGGACCAGGGTGTTCTATTAAACCATGACTCAATCAATCAATCATACTCAAACCATGCGTAGACTTATTAGTGCTGCTTGTATTCCATGTGGAAAGCAGCTTTAGTTTGTTTGATCCTACACATAGAAGTGTAGAATAAAACAAACATATACATGTAAATGGACCTATAGTTGTCCTACTGAGTAGCAATCAAGCTCAATTAGCTCTTAGCAACAGGTATCTGGGTGTTTGATGGGTGTCAATCAACCCCATGCTCACAGCTCTTCTCTCAGCTCCTCCTCTTTAGACAAGGCAAGTTTATTTATAAAACATGTTTCATGTACTTTATTTTTGTATTTTACTTATATGCAAAAGGCTGCCAAGATGGCGGGAATGTTCCACTTAGCTTCAATTCAGCTCTACAGAATCCTGCAGGTTTTTCATGTATTCCGGGTCCAGGACAGCTGATTCAATCAAATGGATCCATCAGCTCATCAAGATCTGCACAGTGATTCATTCATTTGAGTCTGGTGTGTTGGAACAGGGAGACAAAGGCTGAGGTTCCTCATCTCTGCAGTTTAAGGTACAAATACACACAAAAGCAGAGGTAACAAAGACTGGAGGATAGTTTTTTGTATTGCTCTGTAATTCCAACTCAGTATTTTACACGTTATTTTTGTCCCTTTGATGGGATTAATTTTAGGAAATGTTGTCACATTTAATCATTGTGAATATTTTGTAAGACAGTTTTTTTTTTTTACTTTTTCTTTCTCGTCACTTCATGTCTCCTTATTTATTGGCATATTTTTGTGTGCCATTTTGATTTTCCATCTACTTTTGGTAACTTTGTGTCACATTTTGCCCATTTTCTGTCTCTTTTTATATGATGTTGTAAAACATTTAGACGACTTTATACCTCACCTTGTTTGTCTCCTATTTGGTATATTTAGGGGCTCTTTTTTTAATCACGCTCCACACTTTTTGCCACTCAAGTATGAATGTGGTCATACTTTCTGGATAGATGGATGGCTCATTTTCTGTTTCTATGCTGCCATCTTATCGGTTTTTGGTACCATTGATAGGGTTCTATGTCTTCTGGTTGTTTTATGTCTTTTTTTGTAGTCTGACGAAAGCCCAAAAAACATTTTCCAGTCATTTTTAGAACAATGTCACCCATATTTATTGTCAGTCCACACGGTCGGGTTTGGTTTTAAAAGGTGCACGTATACTGCAATAATAACTGATGATAAAGAAAACTATGTAACTTTCATCGACTCAAGTGCAGATACAGCACATGCACATGGATTTTAAAAGCCTCCTAGACTGATCCTCACAATGCATGTTCATATAGCATCTGGTGAACGTTTATTTCACTGACAAAATACTAATGTAATCTGATTATTTTCTGTCTTTGGTGTGTGTGAACATTCCCATGAGCCACAGGTCCCGAGGGTGTCGTTTTAAATCCAGCGCTATAAGCTCAGTGGAGGAGGATGAGGTAAAATAGAATATCATGACAAAGATGAAAAAAGAACCCACATAGTTATTTATACCTGCATCCATTAACCATTTCTAAAGTAATGTATGTGGTGTTTAAAAATGGGCAAGGTGCTGCCCTATTCCTGAGAAACCCTTAAGGCTAACATAAATCAGAATTACAAGAAAGTGAAAGACTTTAGCGCTGTGGTTTTAAGTCATTTATCAGCAAAGTTTAAGTAGAGATTTTTAATTTGCTTTACTCAGACTGTGGTCAGGTTTTCTCTTATCTCTCCTTTAATGGTTTCATCCCTTTCATGTATAGTTTGGCCATACTCCCAGTAAAATGAGAGTCGATAAAGTCTTTAAAAGAGTTTATAACAAAGTTTCCCAAATGAGACAAAACCTGCTTTAATTACCTTTCAGGATTTGTAGATGCATGAACAACGAATAGGAAGCATTTTATCTGATTTTGATATCTGTCGAATAAATCCAACGGAAGCAAAACAATAAAATATATATATTAAAGCTTCAGCTGGGTCTATTGCCTCTTAAACAAATAGACCTTGCTCAGGCTTTTCGGTGTGTGTGAGGACTTGTCGGAGTAGATATGCCCTGCTGTGGCTGCTGCTCTTTTTACCCCACAGCCTACGAGGATGAACAGAGCTCTACTGTACCTCAGCAGACATTGAAATTCCCCCGGCGTTTGTACAGTGAATTCCATTTCCTTGCCTTTTTGATTCATACTCCTTTTCCCCGTGAAGTACCTTTTTGTCCCCTGTTTGAACTTGGTGGAGAATCGCTTTGCAAATGGATGTTGGGGTCAGACGAAACGGGTGAACCGAGTGACTGAAGAGGGAGGAATCTATGAAGAGCAGCAGGATGTGATGACAATGAAGAGTTTTAAATAAAATCTGAACATGAGGACAGCTTTTTGTAAAGCTGTTACAGGAAGTTAATTTTATTTCACCACTTGTTTAATATCTAACAGGTAAAACAGATGACTGAAGACAAATCAATCCAAATAGGAATACTTTATATTTTGCAGCTAAGAGTCTCTGTGTCCACATTATAGTGAGGTCAACTCCACGAAGCTTATTCTCATCGCAGTAAGGTTCATCTATAACTGTATGCAGCTTGTGGATTAGGGGATGAAAGAATGCCACTGACTGTGAAATTGCCTGATTTTTATCGGGGATGTTGGGGAGCAGCTGTGCACAATCCTCTGCCCTAATCTCAAGGCTGAACACGGGACTTGGCAAGGGGAGGGGGCTGTGTATGTGGGTGTATGTGTTTTTTTGCCTCCCTGTGTTTGTCACTGTACGTACATGCAAAGGTGCATAACAGAGAGGTTTTAAGTGGTTGTGGTTATGCACGCTCCTGTGGTGGACTTCTTATCCCTGATAAGTTATTCCAGTGGTTTTACAGCAGAAAGGGACCAGTGAAAGTAGATGAGCGAGGGGACGACTTGGTTTTTCATGTTTGAACTGATTAAGGACATCACCAGTTAAGAGCTGTCATGACATTATTACTGAAGCATTCACTGTGTAATCTCCACCTAACCAGGCCTGGAACTGGAATAGAGAGGAGAGTTGAGACAACTTCTGACCTGTTTTCTCAGCGCTCTTTATTCTGTTTGGGATCATTTGAGGCTGGAGACTTTACCATCACAAGGCTAGAAAAGAAGACAACCACCCATGCAGATAGAAATCACCTGATAATCTGTTTTTGTTTTGTTTTTGCCACTGGAAAAAACACCTGGGTGACATGGTGCTAATGATTACACCACTATGAAAGACATATTAAACTTTTATATTTCTATATGTTCTCTGTAAAGCGCCTGAAAGGGTTCTTTAAATATTTTTTAATTAAAAAAATCTTTTAAATTATTTTCCAGTACATTTCTCAGATACATTTTTATTTTTATTTTTTTAAATATGTATTTTTTATATCCAGGTACCAATGCAAAGCAATATCTGGTGTTACAATTTATGCTGCATGTCAGGAGGACTTTATGTGCACACTTTAGATCAGATGATGAGTATCTAAGCTGACAGCAAAAAAAAAAAACAGTATTACAGTAACCACAAAACTGATTTTTTTTTTTTTTTAGCAACATTTGGGTCATATCCCTCACAAATTCACTGTCTTGGTCCAGTTTCACAGCCCTTTTCACATACCAATCTGCATGAAAAACGAATGCTTTGAACACTAAAATCCCTCCATCCATCATCTGTACCGCTTATTCCAATGAAAGGTCACGGGCAGCAATCATTGGGCGAGAGGCGGGGTACACCCTGGACAGGTCACCAGCCCATCACAGCGCAACAACCAGATGAAGGACCAATCACACACTCACTCACTTCTAAAGACAACTTTGAATGATCAATCAACCCATCATGCATGTCTGAGCCAAGGTTCGAACCAGCAACCAAATCATGAGTTATTTTGTGCTTGGGTAAGAATACCTTGTTTCAGAAGTAGGCCTGCAGTTTTATTACATGACCAAACGTACTTTTGTTGACATCTACCACCTTCCATGCACCTACTGATGGCTCTTTGTTTGTTGATTTGATGTTTGCTTGTGAACCCAAAGTCACTTGTGCAGGTTCCAAAGACAAAGAATGCATAAAAAGCAAGTAGACAATGTGTAAGCGTGAAAAAGTGGCATATTGTTACACCCGGAGTGACCGAAACATTCTCAGGACGTTGTACCACTTCACCCGAGGAGAAGCATTTAGCCTGTATGTTGTAGTATGTCCTGGCTCAACTTTATCTACTTTTCAGCTCATTTTTCACTGACTATTATTAAATTTAATACACATCTGTGGAATTAAACCTCTCAGAGCTATTGCTAGCATTTGTATCAAATTTAACAGTTATGTCAACCATCTTTTTAAAAATATTACTACATTATTGCTCCAAGAAAATGAAAAATCACAAAGAATTTATTTCTGTTGCTTTTTGCTTGGTGTAAATATGGAGTATAAAAAAAGTCCCGGGGCACATGCTTCTTTTATTGTTGGACTTCTAGACTCACCTTATTCTTATAGCAATGTGTGTGTAAAGTTACTGACAAAATATTAAAACCAAGCGGATGAACCGTTATAACTGTGCTGTTTTGTGACATCAGGCTGCATAGTGTCCTTGCTTTCACTGTAGCCTACATGCTTTGAAATGACCTATAAAATCTATAAAAGATGCTTTATTCACTGACATAACTTGGTTTGTGATGCATACACATACACATACACCAAGCAGCTGGGTCAGTCTAAAACACAACTGTGACACAGTTAATTTTGTTTTATGTTCAGCAGTAAACTCACAGACTGATTGTTCTGACAAACTGCAATGAGAGAAAATAAGCAACTCTGAGCAGGTTTCTACATATTAGCCTGTGTGCACCTGTTACCTGGTGCAGATTTTTCTGCATCAACTGATACATACAAAGGATTAGCTAACAAGCAAGCTACTGATGGTCACTCTGAACCATGTGCAACATAACATATTAAATTGATGTTTTGGTTGTGATATAATGCTAAATTTAAGCATTCCAGCTTTCCAGTATGCACATTTATGTCAGTGTGAATTAAACTTATAGTTAAATTGATAGTTTATATACTGATTATATAATGAAAGTACTGTCGATACTTTGGTGCTTCTTTTCATTTTGTTTATATGATTTCTCACCACTAGTATTGCATAAATATTATGTTCCATCTTGACCATATCAGCTAGCTAATATAACCAGAGCAGTGGGTTAGATTTGATATTTTTGTTTGTATGTTGCTGCGTTCAAAGAACACCTGGTCAGTATCTTGTCTAATGCTACTTTATTTGTAGAAAATTACTACTCCTATCATGAGCTTTAAATAGCTGTCGTGGTGTAACACTTTCACAGTCATCAGTGTAAATTGTCCGCAATGCTCATTTTAAAAATAATAAAAACTAAATTAGATTGTATTTGTCCCATTGTATAAAAACCTAAACATATCTGAATAAACTAAACCAACAAAAAAAGGAAATGAAATTATAGTTTTTTTATTGTCCTGCTTAATGTTACTTCAAAGTCAATGTGAGTGTATTTTAAATGGATGTGACTGAAACATAATGTCCACTCACCTATAATCATTTTTCTGTTTAAGAAAGAAATAAAATCAACTAGATACAATTTAAAAAAAAAAAAAAATTCACAATGTGACACAATGTGTCACTGTGTCCCTTTTTAAAACTCTTCTTAAAACATATTTTTATTCTTTGGCTTTTAAACCAGTATGAGACTGTTTCTGTTTTAGTGTGCAATAGCTTTGTTTTATTTATTGATTAGATTTTTTTTAACATGTTTTTTGTTTTTACTTCTTTTAAAATCTTACTTTTTAAATAGTTAACTGTTCACTTTATTTTACTGTTTTAGTTGATCATATATAGCACTTTGTTGCAATGGCAGTTGTTTTAAAAGGCTTTATAAATAAAGTTAAGTTAAGTTGAGCATGCAGAAAACCAAGCTGTCCAGGGAAATGCAGAATTCACTATGCTGAACCTTGTTTCTCAGGCCAAATGTCACTTTTTTTTTTTTTACTGTTTGCAGCAACACTATGTTTTTGTTCTCTATTTAAAGACTGCATAATAGCTACTAATGTAAAATGCATTTAAAATGAGATGCATGCTTTTGGCTGTTGCTGCATTACCACACCTCCCAGCTAACTAGTCTAATCAACCAGGTTAAATCATTTATATTTCAGAAAATAGCCTGATTTTCAAAGGGGAGCCACATTACAGTGGATCTGAAATACTGGACAGTGTGTGATCTTGTGTCTTTGATTGAGCACTGCCCACATATAGAGGCATGTTTGGTGTGGGAGACAAATGCCATTGAACTTCTCTCCTTGAGGCTGGGATTTTTTGCATACACGATGATTTGAGGCCCTTCCTCTGTGGACATTCATGATGTGTGTGTACTGAAGCACGCGCAGCAGGTGATGCGCAAACATATGCCTGGAATACCATGTGGTCCTGAAGCCGGATCATCTCCAAAGGCTAACTGGCAGGTCTTAGCGGGGACGGCATTAATACATATTATTCACAAAGAGCATGATTGAACAGAAAAATGTGCCCGGCGTGTACCCAGCTGCTTTGTTGGCACACAGTTCAGCCTTTTTGCCTGAGTTTCTACACTGAGCTTGGATTTAGCCACGCATTCACTGAATTCCCCATGCAGCTCTTATTCATTCATTCAGGCAGGGCTGTACCAACAAGCTGGTGTCTGTATGTGTGAGAAAGAGCAAGAGCCAGCGCCGGAATACTTTTATAAATGACAGCAAATTCTGAATTTTAACAAGTATGTACAGTAAATGATGAGACGCGGGGTATAAAAGGCCTCTGTTCGTGCATTAAATAATGCAGGTGCAATACGAAGCCTTTGACCTTTCATTCCTCGCTCGCTTGCTGTTGTTCACAGCCCCTCTGTGAACGTTTTTATTCATCACAGCAAGCGGACTCATACTTTTACATTTTTCATTTTCTCTTAATTCATTCACAGGCTCGTTTTGACGTGTCTTGGCTCGCGCGAGGCGCAGCTGAACACATGCTTCCTGCTTGCACACCGGGCACAGCACGCGGCGCTTCGCTCTCACCCTCCCGCATGACTGTTTTTACTTGCTGTTTACATTCATAAACGTATATGGATATGTTTTTCCATGGCCTGCCTCCCAGCCAACAGGAGGTCAGCAGGTGCTTCTGTGCTCACCAGATGGCTCGCTTGCTTCAGGGGAAGCGAGGAAGAGGAATAATTAGATATATGGCGCCCCCTAGAGGAAGAGCTTGGAAAAACACTGTAAAAATCTTGAGTCATTAAAATTAGAATGCAAATATGTAAAAATGTAGATTTTCTTTAGATTAATTGATGCAAAATGTGGTAAAATAGCCTTTTTATTTGTCAAGTTTAGGTTTGAATAAAGGGAAAAGAAACATGAAAATGTGGGAATTTGTAAAATCAAGAATGAAGTCTTTGCACTCATTTCAAAGACAAACTAAACAGAAAATAGTGTTTAAACAGACATATTATTAATAATTTTTGCATTAGGCCTTCTCCATACAGCAAAACTAGTTATAATGGTGTAAACCAGGGCTATTCAATTAGGTCCTACGAGGGCCGCAACCCTGCAGGTTTTCAATGTATCCCTGTTTTAACACACCTGACTCACATTAATGAGTCGTTGAGCAGAACTTCATTGGCTGTTGGTGTGTTGAAACAGGAATACATTGAAAACCTGCAGGATTGTGGCCCTCGTAGGACCTAATTGAATAGTCCTGGTGTAAACAAACATTATAGCCCATCTATGAAAATGGTAGAAAAAGAAGTCTCCATGGTGACTTAAAAACAGAAAAAAGCTGCAGAAATACTAAGTTTGACTGGATTTAATGAGGCTAACTTTAAAACAGATAGATGTCAGACAGATTTATGCATATTGACGAGTCAGACGTGTTGTTCTTAGACATATATTCACCGTTTGTCACTTTTACGAAGCATCTGCAAAAAGAATAAAAAAAGATCGCTCTGGTAACGTGCAAAAATTAGTAAATGAGTATGTATTAATACATTTCTGCTAACTTCTGCCAAGCTGTCATTTGGCAAATGAGATGAGCTCACCTGCTGTCCTTTAAGGGGTTTGCTGTAGAAATCAGATTCCACTGGTTCGCTTCTTCTTCGTCTTTCATTACCTGCAACACCTGCAAATGGGAGATTATACAGTATGTACAGCTGATCTGAGAGAAAGTAAAGCAGTCATTTGGCACTAGTGAGACTCACTAGATCAAACCCCAGCTCTGGGGATTTGATTAAATAACCTTTCCCACAGGATTAATTCCCCACCACTGCAGCCACAGTGCAGCCACTACAAAGGCATGCAAACACAGGTTTCCTCTGTGCACTATGAGATAAGTTTTTAAAGACTCACTTGATGTATGATGAACAATGTTGATTTTATCTGCAGGGAGGGAAGACTTTCTCAGACATTTACAATATGCAGTTGTTTTTCTTCCCTTCATTCACTTTTTATCCCACAAAACCAGCATGGCAGAATATTTACCATAGAGACTGTTGTCACTCCTGTTGTTGATGGCATCGTCTCTCGGGTGACTCGGCTTCTCCTGCTATGATGAAGATGTGTTCATTAAAGTCACACTCTGCTAAAAAATAACATGTTTACCCTTTTAAAGATATTCATAAGATGGTTTTAGAATATTTTATATGACATATTATTGGGAAAAGAGCTTAAATAAGGTCAACTGGACTTTTTTCCCCCTTGAAGACATTTAATTTCTCATCCAAAAATGCTTTTTAAAATTTTTTTTGCCATAGTTTTGGCTTAAAGTGTTTAAGAAACACAAAAGAAAACATTTGCATGTTAACAGTTGTTAATGTGTCAGGACAATTGTTGGGAAAACCTCCAGGAGAGACTCAGTATGAGCTGGAAAGTTACTATGTGGCTTCCTTGAAACCATCAATCCATCTATAATCTCCAACCCATTCACTACTGTCCTGAAATGAGTGTCCTTTGTTTAGATGCAGATATACCAGAGACCTGTGCAGCTGCTCTGCTGTGTTGTGCATGTATCTATGAAGTGAACTGCTCTGCTTAAAAAATGCCACTCAGCTGGTGTTTGAGCCTCTGTCTGACAGAGTTGTTTGGTTTGAAATGTTCTTACTTTCTCAGAAACTCCTGCCTCATAAGGAATGACAATGTTCTTGTAGCTGTTCTTTCTGTCACGCCTGCTTGTATTGTCCCAGTTGTTGGCTTATTAGGTAAAACTCCAGCTTGGATAGCTCCGATCATGACTGGGATAAGCTGGTATCTGCAGAATCACAGCGATGCATCACATACAATTCAATTTTACATCTTTGTTTTGTATTTTTAGATTTTTTTGTTAGTTTATCAATATTTGAGTCATTTATATATAAAACACTATATAGAGAGAGTTTTTATACACAATGCATTCCTGTATTGGTCATTTTGTAATTGCTAGAAAATGCTCTGCCACTGATCTCTGTGTTTCTGGTTATTAGAGCCATTAATGTACACCTTACAGGGAAACTTCTTTTTACATTTACGGAAGCTGAGAGAGCAAAAAATAAAATTATCATGAGATCATAAGCCAGTTATGTCACAATCTCAGGATAATGAAGCTCATTTAGTGAAAGCTTTACCAATTATATCATTATCTCTAGTTAATAAGGATGTTTTGTTGATGTAAGAGATATATTTATCTTTAAAAGGTTTGTTTTCTAGAGTTAACTGGTTAATTGCAACCTTGTAAAGTCTGGTTTCCCATCAGATCGTCCCACAGTCAGTTTCGTATTAAAAAATGTATGATAAGCTCATTGTTTGTGTTTTAGTGATGACTGTTAAAGCACAGTGTAATCCGTGAGGGTATTAGCACAGTAAGCACTTATTTCTAACTCATCTTAATCATCTTACTAACTTGAGAAAAGACTAAATTCAAACATAATGGCATAAATTAACCTGCTAGCAAGATAAATGAGCCAAATACAGCAAAAATTCAGTAGAACAAAAGAAGATGTTCTGCAACGGCAGGATCCTTTGCATCGTCTTAGAGTAAAGATGTCACCAGAAATGCATCCAAAGGGTCCAGGTGACTGGTCTGTTTCACTTAAGAGGGTCTTTAATTGAGGTAAATAACAGCATAGTGAGCTGGCTGCAGAAAGAAACAACTGTTTGGATTGTACATTCTGGACAGCTTCAGTAACATAGTGGTACCCAAGGGGGTGCAAAAGTAACACCAGCCAACATTTTAAAATTAATTATCTAGGTTAAATTAAAGTAATAATTTTGTTTTAATTTTGCAAAGTATTTAATAAAAAGTTTGGGTTTATTTGCTAAATATTGGCCTACACATTACATACCTAAATCTTTCACTGGATGAATTTTGTAATGTTCCTATTGACAAAGAAATACTTCTTTACTCTGATAATCAGTGTTCATTATACATTTTGTCAATAAAAACCTAAAACTATTTAATAGTTACCTAATAAATGCAGTAAAATCAGCTGATAGTCAGGTTTGCTTGTTTTTTTTCTAGAGGGAGCATGTAAGTCTACCATTTGTGTCATTTTTTTGCCCTCCTTGAAAAATATATAGAAGATGTACCATTTTGATCTTCCAGACAGCTGTCCACTGCTTCCTTCCTGTTTCTTTCTGGAATAAACTTTAAAACACTAAAACTATGTTGATAAGTTTGAGTGATGGCAGCTAATACAGCACTTGTATACTTATCAGCATTAGCAGCACACAGACCATAGATCCGGTTTCTGGCTCTTTGAATGTGACGGCATGCAGGCGTCGTACCTCCTGCTTGGCATTCGCACTCTTCTGAACCTGCTGCCAATCACTGAGGTGCTCAGGCGACTCATCAGTGCGTAAATCTGCTTTCTGCCTCTGCTGGAGCTGCTGAAGTTTGTGCATCTGGTTTGGTACAAAGGTGTCATAAGTGGAGGAGATGCCGCCTTCTGGTCCACATGCTGCAATGAACAACACTCCATCTAAACATCTGATCAGAGTCAAGTAAAAACATTTCTCTGTCACATAATGTCTAACCAGTTTTCTCTCTTAGACACATGACTCTATTTTAATCGTTTTATTCATCTTTGCAACCTCTTTGGCAGCTGACTGTGTGAACATGTGCTGCTTGCTTATTTTATTGCTCTTTTACTGTTTACGCTCCCATCCCCTTGCCTCTATAATGACTCATTAAACCATCGCTATTGCTATAATTCTAATTTAACAAAACTGAACAAATTATTCAGCACCATCCAGCAGGTAACAGGAAACCACAACAGCGTAATCAGCAAAAATAAGCAGCTCTGTAAAAGTCGTGCTGTTATGCTGAGCTGTAAAACCTGCACATCAACAAGTTTTCATAGCAGTTCTGCACATAAAGAGGAAAGTGGTTTTTCTTCAATACATTTAGGATATCTCACAGTTTTTAAACAGCCTGCAGGGACTTTTAAAGATGTGGAAATTTCCCAGGCTTTAAAAAAGATGCAACTCAGCCATGATTCAGTCAGGATATTTCAGTCCTGCTCAGCAAACCTGCCTTAATTATGAATGAGGTGTGTGCAAGATAAGCATTACTTAAGCAGAAACATTATAAGTGCATCACTTTTATGAGATGTTTTTCATAGTCTGATAATGCAGAATGTTTAGAAAGGATTTTGTTGCTGCTTGCAGGTGGACGTTGGGAGGTAAGCTACCGGTTCATATGCAGACACTGGGAAATTTCTAAAGGGGAACCTGATGAAAATCAGACACAGTTGTTGACATTTACATCTAAACCTAATCTTATATTTGTCTTTTATACATATCTGGACATATCTGACCCGCTCCTACTGATCATGTTTGAAAACAAAGTGGAATATAATGACAAGATTAACATTTATCATGGCTCTCTGTTGGGATATTATTACACCATTCATGTTCATTCCAGAAGTCGTAGTTGTGTTTTCACATTTAATGTAGTGCCACATTTATTTTTCATACCATTTCCACAGGAAAACATTGCTCTGTAAGACTTTTGATGTCTTGAAAAAGATACTGGTCATTTATGTCAGTATTACATGCAAAATGCAGCCATGCTGTGCATTTAATATAAGCATGCAACCATTTTGGAGCTTAGAAATAAATATTTTAGAGTAAAGAAAATAAACTAATGCACATGATCAACACAATACCAAGTGGTAAGACATGACCCATGTTAGTCAACACAGATGTCACCTTGTTTGGGGAGGAGTGAATACAAATCAGCATCACCTTGCTGTTTCTTCTTCTTCTGAAACACTGTTAACAGATAAAA
Source organism: Pseudomugil gertrudae (assembly GCA_037177535.1). NCBI lineage: Eukaryota > Metazoa > Chordata > Actinopteri > Atheriniformes > Pseudomugilidae > Pseudomugil > Pseudomugil gertrudae. The sequence goes on along the minus strand of JBAMHV010000005.1, from coordinate 5,689,334 downwards.
GTCTAATTACTTTAAGAATAACAGATAAAAGTCTTATTACTTTAAGAGCAACACAGTAAACTTGATTTACCTTTAAAAATTAAAAAACAAACAAACAAAAAACCCCAAAGCCTTCTTTTTTTGGCTCCTGTAGTACAACATGTTCTCCACTAGAGGGAGCTACAATCTAAAGGTAAAAACTTCTAATGGACAAAAACAGTTACAGTAGAAACGTATAACATTGTCCCACATATATAATAGCATTTGGGGTGCATCAGCCCATATGTATAAAAGGTATTTTCTCATTTTCTTTGTGAAATTCTCATCATGAGTGCTGGACTGAATTAGACATAAATGTTGCTCTTTTGTTTGGTAGTGAGCTGTCAGACTGAAAGGCTGGACTGTTTAGCTGTCAGAGGCAGTGAATATGTGGTCTTGTGGCCAACATTAGATTAAGATTCAACATCCACACCCTGCAAGATAATCCCACCTCTCCCTTCTTCCACACTGACATCCCTCTTTTCCACTTCACATTCGAGCACAGCCGCTCTCCTCTGCCTTTGCCTGGACTTTACTCAGAAAAAAGATTAAATAAACCAATCCTCATGTAGTTTGAACATCCTCAAATCCTTCCAGGACTAGTTTTCATTCACATTCTAGCTCTTCTGTCTCATTGAGCTGGAGACGCTGCTAACAGAAGGAGGCTCCTCATTATTTCCACTTGTGCAGTGTTCTCCAATAACTGGCTCCTCGCCTAATCCTGCAACAAGCCTCATATCCCCTCACATCTTTCAGTGGGGTTGGTGGGAGTGAAGAGCAAAACATGATCCTTGTGTGGTTTGAAGCTCTGCTGTCTCAATAAATGGAAACCTCTCCTTCTCTTGTACTCTAGGGACAAGGACGATGGAAAACACGTGTAATGACTTGTTATGGCTGACTTGGCCTTGGTCTGGCCAAGATTGGTTGCAGATGGCAGCCTAGTCATTCCCTCTATTACTGAGGGGATGTTTGAGAGACAGAATTCGGTGGAGCACTTCTTGTTTTGCTTTGTGAGTTTCATTGGGAAGATGATTGGCTGGTGAAATACAAGAAAGCTCAGTAACAGGCTGCAAAATAGGGAGAGAGCCTTTCCTGATGGACTATGACTACGTGTATGTGTTCTGGATGAAACTGATAGGCAGGGACAGGTGTTGCATTGTTTTCAGCGATAATTAATTGTAGAGGCATGTGTTATGTCTGCATTTACGAAACAGAGAAGTCAGAGCTGTTTTAATGATTTATAAGCCTTAATAATACCAGTCACTTTTGGATGTTTCAGCTTCATGAAATATTCAAGCAGTTGAAATTAAACAGTTAGAGGATATGGGCTTTCAGTGCAGCCAGACGTGTCTTTCTCTGGCCCGGCTCTTGTTTGTATAGCAACAGGGAGCGACTATGTTCTTGTGGTTTGTAAAATCAAAACATACTGCATCGTGAAAAAAGGCTCTTCGCTCTGTTCAGCAGCACTCCAGTGACAATGGCAATGCACATTCCAGGCACTTCCTCCCTCCCACGTGAACTCCCCTTCACACATTGTGCATTGATCAGACTTGTTTTTATACTTGTATTTAAATATGGGGAAAAGGATGCATGAAGGGAAGTTACCTTGGGCGATGTAAGGGGTTTTGCCATATTTCTCCATAAAGTCTTGAGATCTGGGTGTTGGTGCTGGGGGGCGATTGGCAATAACCAGTGCTTTCGCTGGGTTCAGAGTGGTGCCATATTCATCATTCACTCCTAATGGTGTGTAAAGATCCTCCTCATCATCATCTTTGTTCTCATCTTGTTGCTGTTTCTGTGCATCTGTGATGGAAAGACTCCGTGAGTGTATACTGCACAATTGCTTCAGTGTCATTTTGAGTGTGTGTGCCTGTTATTTCCCAGCTGATAGGAGGCAGTGCTACATGATGTCCCCATCAGCAAGGGAAAGTTATTCAGTGGTAGGAAATGAACAGCAAATAAGCGTAACGATATGCTAAAAAAAAACCAGCACAAAACAAACAAAAAAGCTCCAAAACCAATCCCATTATCAATTTCCCTTTGTTCCCTCTCCACTTCCCATCTGCTCCTCGCTTACCTGTGTTGCACATCATTTCGTACACACTCGCATCGCCATTGTCCTCGCCTGAGTCCAGCATTTTCTGAAACATTGTATGAGAACAAGCACAGCTAAATCACAAAGGGAACAGCTTGAGAGGGGCAGTTAAAATTCAGGGAAAACAGGTTTTCATCAGTTATGTGAAGATGAATGGTGGTCACGTGACATTGGACTTTTTTTTCATAATAAAAAATCTTATGAAATAAGCTTGCAAGGTTTAGTGGAAATGTGAGTTTATCCTTTTAAATAATTATTTCCTCAACTTTCGTCTCCATTTTATATTACATTAATTATTATCCATACATACAAATCTAATCTTCTTTTACTGAATCTGGTTCAATTAAATTAATTATTTTTTTCCCTATAGCTCCTAAATTTTAATTATTATTGATTTTGTCACTATTCAATGAACATGCTATATTTTTTTCATTCCTAAAATAAAACAAATTTAATGTTTGATACGTTTAAAGAATTTTTCTATAACAATTCAACCAAACACTTTAACTGCTTGTTACAATAATAAAGAGCTGTAGTAACCTGCAGTATTTTAATATATTTTATGAATAGATGCTCTGCATTCACTAAAGGCATTAAACATGCTGTCATAAATATACTCGTGTAACAGGATAAGTGTCGATTACATTTGTTTTCTTCATAAAAACGATTAAATTGATAATACATAGCTAATAAAAATATTTCTCTCCTCATACTCAAACCTTGATCTGAAAGAATAAATCTAAAACACGAATTTTGAAAATTATTCATCATCTACATTTCTAAGTTTAGACCCTTTTTATTATTTTTTTATCTGAAATGTAAATACTTAACTCTTCTATGATCTGCAGAAAACATTCTAACCTCAAATAAATAATATTACATTTTTTTGTATATATTTCTGCAATCTTCTTTATGAGAATTCAATTGAATTATTAATTTCTGTTATGTTTGCATCACTTGTCTTTAAAACTTCATTAAATTTATTGAATTTTGTCAAATAATGTTTCAAATCTAGCAGCTTTAAATCCTAGATAATGCTGAAGTGTAAGTATTGAGCTAATCAATAAATGTGAGAAAAATAGCTTTTCCATTACTTAAATCATATTATTTGTATTATAAGTAACTATTGGCTTAGTTCAATTTTTATCTCCCCATCCTCTGAAAAAATGTTTATATTTATTTTTGTAATTGTGTCGTTCTTCAAAATTTATGAAATCTCGAACAACGTTTTCCAATCACAAGCTCTTGTCAATTCAATGACCAGTGATATCACAGTAGCTATTGTTAGGTGTAGAAGCTAAAAATGAAGATATTGAGCCATTTTTTTTATCAATTTGAACGATTTTAAACTTGTTTAAAATAAAATATAAATTATCAAATGTATACTGTGAATGTAGCTTGTATAGGGAAATTTATATAGATTACACAGCGTCTCATATTAATGTGGATCTTCTTACATTATATTGGACTACCATTTCTTGGAATCATGTTTGCGATTGAAATTTTTAGATCCTTTAGTAACTTTTCACTAACCGATTGATATGAAATATTATTAAACGACTTAATAAATAGTGATTTTTAGTGGAAGAAGAGACGATAAATGGTTA
>JBAMHV010000005.1:5659960-5674158 GCA_037177535.1 Pseudomugil gertrudae | reverse complement strand
CACAGTCCAAAGACATGCACCTTGGGGATAGGCTGATTGGAGACTCTAAATTGTCCATAGGAGTGAGTGTGTGTGTTTGGTTGTCTGTCTATGTGTTTTGGCCCTGTGATGGACTGGTGACCTGTCCAGGGTGTACCCGCCATAAATTTCATGATATTTTGTCTATTAAATCTATTGTAGTTTAATACAAAAGTATTATAAATCTTAATAATTTATAGGTAACTGAATTCTAAAAAACATTTCTCATGTTTCATTGAGACTTTTGTTGTAAGGCTAATCTTTGCTTATTTTTGTGGCATGCTAGTACATGCTAATAATTAAAGTTACTATACCCACCGTACACAAAAGCCTACTTTCTTTAGTATAACCCTAATTACTGGTATTTGTAAGCTACAACCTAATATTTAAAAGGGACTGTAGTTAAATTATCTAAAAGTAACATCTTTTCTATGTTTACTACAGTACTACACAACTTTATTTTCATGCATTTTCATTTGTTTAGAGTGGATTAAAATGCTTTGTGCTAATAAACACACAGCCTGTAATAGCAGAGGTACGTGGGTTAAAATATAACTGTCCATGAGACCACTTCACTATATCAACGCCATGAAGTGATGCAGAGTGCTCTTGAATTTGAATTTGCTTGCAATGATTAATGAGTGGTGGCTAAATTTGCATCAAATGTTCCTCATGTTCACACACCTGTTTAAACACAACCCGGCCGCTCTGCATTTAGAAATTTTATACAAAAAGTGCAATTAGGAAAATCTGGGAAGGAGGCACCAGATAATTGGCAGGGCAGAATAGGTGCACACAGTGTCACCAAAAATGTCTCTGCAGGTGCAACAGAAAAAGGTTGCATGTCAGTTTTAAACACAGAAATGTGAAAATAAAGTAAAACAGGATCCCATGCTGCTGCAAGCAGTTTCACAAATAATGATCTCTTTCCTCCCGTCCTCATATGGGCACTGAAATTTCTCTGTAGGAAAAGCAAGATAAGGTTTTCAAGACTGGCATCAACAATCACTATAGAAGACATAGGTCGTATGAAGACATATGGGGAGCACTATGTGTGTTTGTAGGTGTGGTCAGGTGTTGGTATGTGTGCATGTGGGCCCGGTTAGGTGTGTGTGTGGGTGGTGTAAAGTTTTAAAAGCTACACCTTCACTTGGGGAAAGTTTTTGGAAGAGGCAGTTTGGGTAGCCATAATTTTTGTTGACCGCTTTACGCTTTAGATCTTAATGTTGCTTTTGTTTTTCCTTTTCTTTTCCAATAAGTCTGGTTTAATTTTAGTCTATCCATCATTCGTATGTACAATAGTTAAATGTTATGCCAAACGCTGATAGCTGGTGCTAATAAAGAAGCAAAATGTATCTTGGATCCAGCATCTCTGTGAGATTAGAGGACGAAGCGCGTCAATTTTAAAGAACCCAACACCTCTCAGTGGCTTAAAGAAAGGAAGCTGCAACAATCACATTTAGTTTGTTTTACATTTTTGGTTTTATGGTTCAAATGTGTTGGAAAAAGAGGCTATATGAAAAACAAATAATCAGCCTGAGCCTTGTAACCCATGAAATAATCTAGTAACATATTTTAACATATTTAAAGTGACATAGTCAATTTCAGCAGCACTTAGATTAAACTTTACCATTTTTATTGGTTTTTCTGGCCTTTAAGACTCTCAGACCTTCAAAAGTGACAATTAAAAACATTTTAAAGCCTCTACCATACCTTTTTTTATGATATTAATCACAGCGGACAGGTACTCAGGGGCGTCTTGTTCACTAGAGAGCAGCAGGCACTCATCACCATTCAGGTGCACCAGATCCAACAAAGGAGTCAGGCTTTCCACGCCACACAGCAACACCACCACGCTAGATGCAGGACTTAGCACACTGGAAAGGAAACGCTGGCGCAACTGGCAAAAACCCTCCAGCATGCCTTTGGTAAGGATCAGGATCTTACAGGTGTAGCTGGAAAGTCTGGCAAAGTCATCCGTCCGGTTAGACAATGTAGCAACATCATAGCAGCAAATCCCAGCCTCTGAGATTGGGCCAGTGAAAACTGACTGGAGATAGGTAGCCCACTGCTTTGCCTCTGTCTCATAGATGATAAGAAGATCCTCACCTACAAGAAAAAAACATCCAAAAAACACATTTCCACAATCATTCGTATCCTTCAAATTTCTCCTGCTTAATTTAGGCTTATCAAAAAGATTTGGAAAGTTGACCCAAAAACGAGTAGATAAATTCTGTCAGTGTTCACAACTAAATGTTTCATGAGCTTTGAAAGGAATCATTAATGATCAAGACAATCAAAGCAATCATCCTCTCCATTAGCCCATCAGCGTAATTTACAGATTAAAAATATATAGAAGCTACATACCTGTCTGACTCATTGCTACAGTGCTGCGCCTGTTGGCAGGGCTCACTTCATAGTAACATGAAAAACAGCAGGGCTATTGTCAGGAGTAGCAAGATAAGAGTGTTTCCTGCTATGTCAAAGTAGGCGAGCGAGACCTCTTTTACAAATAGCACACAGCCTGCTCTCTGTTATACTAAAAATTATTATGATAATAATCATAATAATTATTATTATTATCTCCCTTTGTATTATTAATAATAATAATAATAATTGTTTTTATTATTAATATTATTATTATGAGTGTAGGCAGTGGTGATGCAAATCAACCTGTTCATGTGGTGAAACATTCCCACCAGAGAAATGCAGCATAAAAAGTTAGTGGTACAACTTCAGCTTTTATAAAAGAGCCAGTAAAATATGTAAAGTTATGAAAAGCATGGTTTCATCTTTATTAAGTGACGAGGGTGGTGAGGTTAGATGAAAAATGTGTCTGTGTGTAATTCTTAAGCTTTCTTTTAATATTTTTTATCACCACATCAGAGAAAAGGAATGAATAATATATGTGAATATGGGTTTGTAATATGTTGAAGTACTTTACAATAAAATGGAGAAATCCAGCTTCACTTACTATTACAGTGTCCTATATGAAGACCGGGTAGGTGGATGTGTAAGCAAAAAGGGAAGACTGCAAATAGCGAAGGTGATTGTCAAACAGGCACCAGGTAACCTGCAAATAAAGATCCTGAGTTCGGGTCTTGACCAGAGTTTAATTAAGTCTGGCTGCGAAGCGGTGCACTAGGACACGAGGCGTGTTAAAACTAATGATCTGGTGTGAATGTGTCTACTGCAGGCAAAGATAAAAAGAAAGCTCTGACCTGCCACACAGACAGACCCTCTTTCAGAGAAATGTAAAACCCAGGGCTTCATTAACTGCCTCCACCTGTCAAACAGAGAACTGACTCATAATACATCCATATCTATCTAATAGCAGTTTGCTTCCATTAACTCTGACTGGGGTAGCACTAATGCACAAATGTTGTTTATAAAAAATATAAATAAATAAAAGAAAGCGAAGGAAAGTGGAGGTATTCTTTATGCAAATGGCTGGTATATGATGACTCACCAGCGGCAGATTAAATGATTCCTGTGCATGCACATCTAAATGCTTTTACTCTTTCTTCTTCTCTGCTTGACAAGGACAGGATGTGAAATCTTCTTTCGTATCTCGGTTGGGCTCAGCTGAACAAACCACAGCCAACTTATTAAAGCAGCCATAACTGCTACGTGTACACAGCTGGAAAAGTTAAACATGAGGATGTGACGAGCATAGGGGGAGTAGTGGAACTGCTAATCCTGTCCTGAGGGTGGTGCCAGTGCAAAGGACATAGAATAGCTGAAAGCTGTAATGGTTTATCTTCATGGGACCATGAATAATCTCTGGAGTTATTGATTTGGAAATTAGTTTGTGAGATGAGGACAGAGATTTATTGTGGCCTTTTCTGATGCTAAATCTAGATGTTCGTCCTGGGGGAGGTGCCAGTGTGAGCACATTAACACTGATAAAGCTTATTTATCCTGTTTTAGAGTTGAAACTTTTTCCTCCCAATTTACTCAGTCATGAGTAACAGAATAAAACCCTCTGTCTCTTTCACTTCTTCATTTTTTAAAGTCTTCTGCACCCCTTTCTGTTATCTTGCCAAAACTTGGACTGTGCTGTAAGCCTGCGAGAGACCTTATTATCTAACATTGCTGTGAATCACCTATCATTTTTAAATAAATCAGCAGAAAAATTAGAAATAACATTTTCTGTGGATGTCATTTTGTATGAGGAGGGTAGTATCAGACAAGCTGGCTCGGTGGAAGTTGGACCCTCTGGTTGCAGAGGCAGAGAGGAGAGCTCAAAGCAAACTGCTGCATACTGCACAATACCAGCGAGCCTCTGCACACTGTCATCAGCAGCCAGAGCAGCCTGTTCAGCAACAGGCTTCTGCTTCCAATCTGCAAGACCAGCAGACTGAGGAACTTCTTTGTCCTCCGTGCCATCAAACAGTTGCTTACCCGTTATTAGGGGAAAGAGAGGCGAGCGGAGGGTGTGATGGAACGGAGGTGTCTGAAGGCTGAAATCAGCACATCTATGTCTGACCTTAACTATGATTTTTTTCACAGAAAATTTTAGGACATAGCTTTTCTGTGAACAATGCAGCTTGTGTTGTTTCGAATGCATTTAAGGTTTGATATTTGGTGATTAAAGGGAAACTAATAAATGAAGGAGTTTCTCATAGTTTCCATGCAATCCCATTCTTCAAGCAAAAAGTGAAAAATTATGCAATGCCCCTTGAAAGGAATTGTAACATCGGATCAGGAATTGACTCTGGACCTCCAGGGTCAGTGTCAGTGTTTCAATGCTGAACCATTGACTAAAATGAATTTGTTACTGAGCAGGATTTTATATCACGATGATGATGAAACATTTCTTTTCAGTCAGGTGCATTGCAGCAGGGACACACCTAAACCAGCAGGACACTGACCCTTGGGGTCTGGAGCTGGTTGACCCCCCTGCATTAGATTGATTATCCTTGAAGACTTAAGATCGAGCTAATAAAAACAAGTTATTGTTTAGAAAATTTCAACATGACTTAGTGACTAAATAGGTTTGTTCTGAAGAAGACATTTTTATAAATGATGCTTGAGGAAATTGGGGTCTTTGACTCTCCTGCACTGAGGACAAAAATGAATTAGAGTATCAGGATCATATGCAAACATAAGTGGGGAGACATTGTTCAAAGCACAAATATAATTTATTCAGTTCGAACGAGCTTAGAAATCAATGTTTGGTTCATTTATTCTGAAGTGCTGGAGCCTATGTATTCTAATTCTCCAGGTTTCTTGAAGGACTCTCCAAAGGTTTTCTTTGGATGTGGGCGATCCTTCCCGCTGACACTGATTTTCAGTCCAGCCCTTGTGTCATTTGTTAGACCTCAAGGTTTCCTTAAAAATGGGCTTTCTTAAAGCTAATGCTTCAGTGAACTGTAGATGGACCCTGATGCATATCTCAGTGTCTCTCTGTCACATTTAAACTTTTTAGTATCCATTTTTCTTTCAGATGCAGCTAATCGGCTGTACATACTTGTATGACACCTTTGTTTTTGTCCTCCACTTGTCACATTCCCAACATTTTTCAAGCACACACTGCATACCATGCTCTGACATGTCAAGTTTGCAGCTAAATACTCTTTTTAAAAAAGCTTTTAAATGATCCTGTTGGTGGAAAATGTTATTTTATATCTGTCAAACTATTATCTTTGTGGGTTTTGTAGATAAAAACACTGAAAAGAGAAGAAAGAAAGTCCTTGTGGCAGCCTTTTAGTAACAAAATGCTTAATTATACAATTTGTTACTGGTAACTTTGTAAATTTGTCTGTTATGTGCACACAAAATACTGCTTGAATTCTCCTTGAAATAGACTTTTTTATGCCTGAATGATTCATGAGTCAGTGATAACCGTCATATTGTTGTATCTTTAAAAGTGCTTTGAGATAACGTTGTGTCATTAAAATGGCATAACAAAAAAAAAGGATAATTTTATATTGCCATGTATTTTGTTTAGAAGCAAAATAAAAAAATAGTAAGATATGCCTCAATACTTTTGCATGGTAAGCTACTCTATAGTTTAATCATTCTTCTTTAATCAATCTTCTTCCTATATCGCTTTTCAGCCAAACTTACAAGCAAACTCCAAATCCAGCATATACTGGGTTTGTTATTACAATGTTATAAAGGTTCTTTATGTTTTTATTACAGGTCATTAACACTTGTCACAGTAGATGGACATAGAGGCGGCGCTGTGAGAAAGTGAATGTACGGATTCTCCACCAATAGGAAAAGCCGATGTCACTTGGGGGCGGGTCTTAGGAGTCAGCATGTTTGACTGTACACTGCGTTCAGAACACTTGATACAGAGTAACAGTAAATCAGACAGAGCAACTCCCACAGCTCCAGCAGTGAAATTGTAACCCCGTTGCAAGTATTTTTGGCCGCTGATAGGAGACCGAGTGAGATCACTGCGGTCTCTTTTCTTGGATAGACTTAAGAGTTGTTCGGCAAGAGCAACGCAGGGACCGTTTTGACTCCCATTTCTGCTATATCTTCATTTTATATCACACTGGAAATGTCCGAAAACAAGCCGAATGATGAGCCGAAGTTATCTACGACGGACAGGGTGGTGAAATGTAAGTGTACATTTTCATGTCACGCTGAAATGAAACGCCAGCACAGCTCTCTGCCTCACCACCACAAGCAGACCTGAAGAATTCACAGTCGCAGCAGCAGCGAATGGAGTCGAAAATTGTTTGGTTGCTTATGGAGGAAGAAGGGTGTTAGCCGAGCTATGACAGCAGCTGTAAACTAGGAAGTGAGGGTAACTCCAGCTTGTGCACCAAGAGCAAGAATTTAGCAAGAAATCTCTCACTGTCTGCATGTGAGGCGGGATGTAGCTGCTCATCCATCAGTGTGGATGAAGGGTCATTTTGATTCATGCTTTACAGTATGCATGCAGATATTGCAAAATCCTTGCAAGCAATACTTGAGGCGATTTCTCCTCATTGTGCATGCATCACCAAACATACTTTTACCTCCCCTTTAACCATTGCACAATACTACTCGATGTCATCTATTTTGCAATCTCGTAATTGGGGGTTTCTTTGTGTGGTTTCCGTGCACATGCCACAAGGGGTGGTTCTTACTGCCTTCTGTGTTTACAGGTCTGGCATTCCACCTTTCCTGTCTAGCATAAAAATGCAGTAAAGATCATAATCTAGTCGACCTACCTCAAGAATGGGACATATGTAGCCTTCCCGGTTTCATTTCAATTGACATTTTCTTATTGTGTTGAAGGATATGAGCAAGTTATGTGTCATAGACAGATGCAGAACCTTTCTTCAGAAGTAAGCTGACACACTCATGCTTTTTGTGTGTGATCCAGCACTGTGCATCACAAGGGGCGTTTGCAGGGATCACAGTGTGCAACAGCGCATCAGTAATCTACTGAACGCTGTAGATGGAAGTGATTAGATCTTTAAGGAAAGGGTTTGTAAAGAAACCAGGGAAAGGCAATGATCCAGTCTTCAACCGAGCATGACTGAAGTAATTTATTCTTTACATCAAACTGTGAGCTCTTGCTCACAATGCTCCATCAGATATAAGGCTTTCTTAGCTTGTGCCATTAGAATAGGAAAAGTGTTAAACGCAACATCTGCAACTATTTTCTCATTGGAATCGCAGAGGAAACCAGTTGTGTTATGGATACACTGAACTTGGAAAATGGGGGTGAGTGTTGAGAGAGTCACAGCATGTCTTGGGTGCTTTTGTAATGAATATTTCAGGAGATCATACAGTCTCCACCAACTTGAAGGCTAATGAAAAATGGATATAACAGGGTTGGGCCCCTCTTTTCATGTCACATAAGATGCCACTGAATTCAACATCTCAGTAGTGCCTTTTTTTTTTAGCGCTTTGCTTCTCAAATCAATAAAAGGATTAGAATATCCTAATCAGTTGGAAATGTATTGATTAGACATTAGAGGGGCTGTCAGGCTGTATAAGAGCCTATAGTTTGAATGGCTTTGTTTTCAACCATTGAAGTAATTTGACTCACATTTCATTCATTGCGTTTTGTCCGTGTTTTGGTAATGCATCAGTATTATGACAACACGGACGTTGGCTGTGTACAAAACATCTGCAGGGCATAGGTGTGAGGTCATTTGTTTTCAGCTGCCTGCTTTGCCATGCTACACGGTGTCTGTCGTAACTTATCAAAAGAGCTTTGCATCCACCTGTTTTTCAAAGGGCATTATCGTACCGCTCCTGCAAGCTACTGCTGCATAGCAATTACTCATAAGACTTAAATCTGCAGCGAGGGAAGCTGCAAACTTTATCCTGTGGTTGTGTCTTCAACGAAATTAAAAAAAGTTTGTAGCATTTAATTTTTAATAAGCTTTTTGACTTTAACGCAAGTTGATGATGTCATTGCATTGAGGTAATACTCACTAGCTGATCATTCATCAACCTGCTTTGTGTTGTTTTTAAAAGCTTACCTAGACGAACATTTGATTATTTAATTTAACGTTTAAGTTAATTTGTTTTTTTTTTTTGTCGTACCGTTTAAATTCTTTCATTAATTTTCCCTTTTTTTGGCACAAACATTCAACATGTTCATCATTCTTTGCTGATGTCTGACATAGGAGTAAAATCCATATAGTTTTTTTATCATTGTTTGAACAAGTCCTACCATACAGGATAAATACTTGTTAATATGGTTGTCATGGTGAAGTCATGACAGCTGCAGCTATCGGAGCTCAGTAATGGTGTTTTTCCGTCACCAACTGCGACGCAGGGCCTCTGCGCCCCTGATGCTGCACCAGGTCCTTTTCTGTGAGCGAGGATGGATAACATCTGACATTTGACTTTTGAAAGACACCCCCCCCACCCCACCCCCCATGCTCAGACATGCGTGCATTGGAGAGATCGCAGTGGTGACAGCGGCGCAATGCCAGCCACTGATCCCAGCTGGATGGCCGAGTCATTTATAGAACGGGTCGGGACATTAAGTAATGCCACATACTTGAACCTCTCCTTACATGTGATCACCTGCATAAAGAGTGTGCCATGGTTTCTCCCATCAGGTGCATTGGAGGGCTCTGACGGTAATGGGAAATTTTTTCTTGAGTTTTCCTCCATTAGCATTCAAAATTTGGTTTATTTGTGTAGGGATACAGCTGCTGTGGTAAAGTCTGGAGAGTCATGATGATAACTTCTGAAAATATTTATCATTGTAATCCTGTGCCAGTGCACAGCACCTGTTCAAATTTTCAGAAATGATCTGCTTTATTTGACTGAAATATGTGTCACTACACCTGTATAAATCTAACTAACAACCACTCCATCATTTATTTATTTTTGCCACACAATTTCCTCTTACTGAACATAGCGTTTTAATTAAGAAGCTGTGGTGACGCACGTTTGCTGCTCTGTGAGACAGAAGCACTAAGAGGCACGAGCTTTCTGCACAAGGCAATGCAACAATCTGGAGTGATTGCATTTTGCTTTCTGCACAGAAACCTTTTGGTTTTGCACTTCTTATGCCTGTTTAATGCTTGTTTCAAAACAGGAATGAAATAATATGATTTTACCTTGTCTTTAAAAGAAACAAAAATGATTTAATTAACAGTTTTAATTGTCATTTGATAATGTTTTGACTTGTTTCTATGTTGTAAATTAACTATAAACCTTTTGCAGCTGCTTCTTCATGTAAGAAAATAGTCTGAACCCGTGTTTGGGCAGAAATTGGTCTGATGCTTTAAAGCAGACTGATAGGTTGCCAATACAATATCCAGTTAAGGTTAACTATTGTGCTGCCATATTAACCCTATTACCTAAACCCCTTCTCTTTGCTTGCTTATCAGACTGCAATTTTTGCCCCAACTAACATTTTTGTTGGGTGAACAAAGCTGTAACATTTTGTTTTTGTGTTAACCTATCTACTTAGTTAAAGTCTTTTGGGATGTAGCTTCCCTACATGTGTACCTATGTCCTTGTCAGGTGAGGGATTCTGGCTGCTGGTGGAAGCACATCTCTGTTCGTCAGCTGTCCACTTGCACTTCTGTACCTGGAAAGCAGAAGCTAAAAGTGAAAAGAGGACAACCAAACAAGCCTGCCATGTACCTGCTTGTCACATAATCCTTTGGTGGTTTATACACCACCACACACTGGGTTGCATCATGTCAGAGGAGGGAATACCTGAGCAATCTCTGTAATGATGTGTTCCTCCGATAGGCAGTTTGTGGTATTTTGAGCCCATGTAAGTACACCTTTACTGCTCATTAGATTAAGGAAGAGTTAGGCTCTGTTGTGGATTTAGGGCACCGCAAAGCAGTGGATCTGAACAGATTAAGCTCTATACAGGGGGATAAATCAGTTCTGTTCAGAGGTTGTAATCTGACTCCACTAGCTCTTGCACTTGCTAATTCATGTGAACAAATGGATGTTGCATCATGATAAAGAAAAAAAGGCAGAGAAAAACTGCTTACCTGCCTTTGCATTGATGATTATTACCTAGCCAGGTTGATTCATTCGAACCAGTACACATATGCAAGGCTTAGTTCTGCAGCGTTCATGTTGATGAAAGCAATTTTACTTTTGCTTTGTTCTGTTGTAGCTATTCATAAGGTGTTTCACAGGTCTCTCATACTCCACATTTTCCTTTTTAGCTTAACATCAAACACAAAAAAATACCACATTTCATTGCCTCTGCCTGCAGGAGCCCTTTCTCGATCCGTATAATCTAATGTTTCGCTATTGTATTTTGTGAAAATCAGCCTTTGTATAAACAAACTCTCAAAATTTCTCATTTAATGGCTGGCAGGCACCAACACACAATGCTGCAGTGAGCTACAGTGGGCAACAGAAGCCATTTGGAGCAGAGGCAGGAGTTGTGTGCCATCAGATAGCTCTCTGGTTTTGGTTGTAGCACAGTCACAAATTAATCAATATATTGTCTACAACACATGTAAATATATGTTGGACATCCATTGCTCTGACCGTGGGGGAGGTGAGGATAACACAGTATGTTGGGAGCAGTTGGGTTGATTTTTATATGTATGTATATGTATGTATGTGTGTGTATGTCATTACATTAGCAAAACTTGGGATCAAATGATTTGCCAGTGATTGGCTTAACACAGAATCAATTAAACCAACGTATGATGGGTGACTCATGTGTGCAAGTCTTGCTTTTCTTTTGTATTGCTTGTTTTATAGTCATAATTGATGGTTTTTACCTGCATTTGAAGTTATATCTACTCATTTATGACTGAGAAATCTACAAAAGAATAAAAAATAAACTCTTTTATGATGTTATTCAAATCCACACACCTTACTGTCTTGACAGTGCTAATTATGTATAAATAACAGCAAAAGGAACATAAAAATTCAACTCAACACTTGTTTGAGGCAGCTTGTGTGTGGGAGTGGGTAAATGAAAGGGGTTAACAAAAGGATAAAACCAATGAAGGGTGGTTTTAGGTAGATTGCCACAATATTTCCCTAAATTAAGCATTTTGACAACAGTGTCGGGTCAGAAATAGGTGAAAAAATGATTGTGATTGACTCAGCAGTGTAACAGGTTGGCCTATGGAAATGCCTTGTGACCTTTACAGTGGGGTGAATACCTTTTTCATCATATTCTAGGAACATTTCATAAGATTTAAACAGTAAAATAGTCATAAAATGTTATCAAAGCAATGTTAATGTTAAGGTAAGATGTTTGGCTTGTCCTAATTATGAGCCCACTGTACATAGAAATAAAGACTTCTTAATCTTAGGCTTGACTTTGTACATTGGGGCATGTTTTTCCCTTCAACAGTGACAGATACAAACATAGACACACTCCTGTTTGTAGGGCGCTTGTTTGTATTTAAATATGGACAAAATGCGTAAGACCGCTTGCGGCTTGTCTATAAATTGTAGATTAGTAAGTAGAGGAAAGCCACCACACGGGAAAATACGCTGTAACTCTCCCATCAGCTCAGCGGCTCAATGCGGTTTGAAGAGGGAATGACGCTGAAAGTGCACTTTATGTCTTTGTGACTCTGAGATTGCATTTAAACATGCATGTAGCTTCACACATACATGGAGGCTTATGTAAATTTGACATCTACCTTTAAAAAAAACTGATGCAATTCAGCTTTTTTTTTGCTTTGTTAGTACTTGCAGTGAATATACAATTTGTACCTAACATTTTATCATACCAGGTCCAGAAAAAAGCTTGACTATGAGGAAGCCTGTTGTGTGTGTGACCTGACAGGGCTTCTGTGTGACACCAAATAGTGTCACGGGTGTACTGAACAACTCCTAAAAATGAGCTTCTAAATCACAGCACAGTGGAACAAATCCTGGACATGAGAGCCTTTGAGACCTAATTTTCTAATTTCAGTCAAATCACCCCAGTCATTACGGAGGAGATTTTTCCCCTCTTTGTTTTTGATAAAGCCAATCAGTGGTTATAACAAGGTTTCACAGAGAATTTACAGTAGTCTAGTTCTGCATTCCACTGCAGGTTTATTTTGGCGGGAGTTTGGTTTGGCAGGTCACTGACGCATACGCCACAGGAGCAGATTCAGCCAACATGGCATCAGCACTGTGGAGTCAGACATGATGCCCCAAGTGGTTTCAGGCTACTGATTGGCTTTAGCCCTTAAATTGCAGGTTGACATTTTGCAGGGCAATATTCACAACTTTTGACTCTTAACCACTATTGGTAAAGGGAGAATTATTAAATGTCTCATGCACTACTTTGTCAGAGAGCTTGGTGATATGGACCAAGATTCATAGGTTGTTATATTTAGACTTTAGGTACTACATAGCAGGAATTTATAGAGATATTTAACATACTAACTGGTGAAATGCTTTACAGAATACATTGTGCCCACTGTCAGCTAGTGTTGGTCTTTAACTTGCAGTTTCCTCTCTCCTTATCTTTTTACATTCTGTTTTTATTACATTTAAATTTAAATAGTTGAAATAGAAATATTTATATCTTTCAGTTTATATATTTTCATGTAGATATGAAAACATTTTTTCATACACCCTTTAAGGTTTTAATATTTGTACTCATCTTTACCATTTAACTCTGTTTAATTGCCTGTGGTAAATATCCAGGCAGCTAAACTAGTAACTCGATTAAATAAAAAAAAAAAACAAGACCATGTAATTATGTGAACAATTTATTAAATTCAATTAAACTTTATTTGTATGACGCCACTTCATGACGACGTCATCTCAGGTGTTTTACAGACACACCAATTTTAGCTAATTCATAATAAATGTCCTAGCTAAGGGAAACCAAAAGATTGCATCAAATCTTGTGATCTTGTGATACAATCTCCCATCCTGAGCATGCATGAGGCGACAGTGGGAAGGAAAAACCTCCAGCAGAGAACTCGGCTCAGGGAGGGCAGGCATCTGCCTCAACTGGTTGGGGGTGGAGAGGACAGGAAAGATTGATTGATCAACATGCAACGCAACTGCAGAAAAAGAAGAAATGTGTTAATCATGTCACTACTGTCATATATATACAGTAGTACCTCTACTTGTGAACATCTCTACATACGGAATTTTTAGGTTACGACACGCCTCAACTGGAAAATATTGCCTCTTGTTATGAAAGAAATTTCAGGATATGAAAGGCTAAAATACAGTATGGGCTGCTATACAGCTCTCCAAGTTTACTGAACGTAACATACTTATAGCTGCTCTGCCATTGGTTATTGCCTAGAATCTTCCTGGCATCCCAATTCTACAGTATGTGTGTATCCCAGCGTCCTCTTTATTCCCCCCTCGGACCATGAGGTGTTTAGACAGCTTAACGTGAGTGTATAATGGTGATCACGTCTGTCTTTTGATAATACTTCATTTTAGATATGTCCATATACACTGTATCACAAAAACAGTCATAATGAATAAGAAGGGATCCCCATCCACCACTTGTCAATGTGCTGTAAACACCATTTTTTACTTTATGTGGTGCCTCCTGTACTTGATGTGTAAAGTACCCAGACACGGTTTATGGTGAAGTAGAGATTTCCTCCAGAATCTTCCAAATCTTTCATTCATGATGGTCTATTGATGCCTCAGTCTCAGTCCAATTCTTGAACTTTCCGATGCAGCACATTAAAGAAAAACAACTGGAAGAATAGTTGCTAACCAGTGTTGTGCCAGTTCATACTTAAAGAGAACTAGCTCAAAGTTCAGTTCACACAGATGAAAATGAACTAGTTCGA
>JBAMHV010000005.1:5636267-5655965 GCA_037177535.1 Pseudomugil gertrudae | reverse complement strand
TACATCACTCACATGTATGGAAGGAAAGATGACAACAGACCCCAGGTTAAAAAAAAGCGAAGTTCTCCTTTAAAGAGTGTTGTATTATACTTGATTAAAGTTCTGGTTTTTATCATGTTTGTATGAAAAAGCTAGACTGCTAACTAGTGTACACAGATGCAGAAGTGGGGTATAATCGTTAGTGCACATCACCTGAATTCTGTATTTACTTTTAGTCACATCATGACATTATTCAACAATGATGTACTTTGTATCAGACTATTGCTCACTACGGTCCATGCTGAAATTTGGCTGCCATGGACATTTAGAAGACAGAAAATTTATAGTTTGTTCAAAGGTTTTGGTTAAGTTGCATAAATAAGATAACAGTCAGGACAATGTACAGTGCCACTTTCTTTACAAATACTCAAAGATTATACAAAGATTAAATTATAATCTCAGTAATGCAGGTAAGGCTAACCAGTTTCAGAAAAGGAAATCAGGTCTGTACTTTCTTCATAGCTGCAAGTCATATTGTTTACAGTATGAGCAGAATGGTGCCTGCCACTTCCAGTTTGTGCATGACCATGATGGTTTTAGTGTTTTCAATGCAGAAATATGTTTGGAGTGTCTGCTTTATCAACAAAACAGTTGAAAACAAAGCAGCATACAGGCAAGCTCAGAAAGAGCACACTATCACCTCACTACTTGCTGTAAACCAACCTGTGTGATTTGTTTGAGTGGGGAAATGAGTAGTTTTAAGGTCTTTTTAAGGTGATAGAATAATTTTGGATTTTCTTTTAAATAAAAAACACAACTATATGTATCAAATCTTAAATCTTAAGTCATCAAATCTGATTCTTGGCCCAAGATTGGATCCATAGTTGTTTTTTTTTCCTAAATGATTTTCTTTAAAACCATTTCCACATCTCAGTTCTACACCTCATGTTACTGTCATGTTCTGGCAGCTTATTTGTTGTTTTTCTGACTCATGCAAACCTTTAATAGTGGCCTGCCCCCACAGAACCTGGCAAGGTTGTTGAGTGACACAACAGCGCAGTTACTGCAGCGAATACAAGTTTGGGTATGTCCACATCCATGTCACACAGTTTGAAGAATACTAAGGAGCGCAGTGTCATTGACAACTTTTCTACTGAGGCTCCACGTTTACTTCACTCAGCATTTTCCCCTGTCCTGTGAAACTGTGAGGCATGTTGTATGCAGCCCATTATTTTATTTTCCACTTGCTATACTGCTGTCTGTAGCAATTGTGTACTTCAGGTACAACTGGATAACATATTTTACACCTCTATCTTTTTGTAGTTGTAGCTGTAGTTCTGTCCTCCATGCATGCCAACCTCCAATCCTTTCTCTAGGTTGCTGTGCTGCATAGCATTTCTTTTAATGCACTTTTCCTGAGTTTCTTGTTTGCCATGTTGCAAGACCAAAAACACCCATAATGCCTCTGGTCTGTCTGTCCTTGTATAGAACGTAATCCGATCCCCCCAGGAGGAATGTGGCAAGCCTCAGGGACGGCCACATCGAGGTACAAATTAGCTCGGTGGGAGATAGCATATATCCAAGTGATTTTAAGTCGGCACTTCAGCACCTATTAGAAGAATAAAATCTGTTTAGTATTTATCCTCTGCTGGACCAGATTCATGGTTATATTTAATCTAAAACACTCCCTGAAAGCAGTGACGTAGAACTACGGTTGTAAGCCGCATTAAACATTTGTCGAGTACTGTCTGTTTTGTAGCCAGCAGTTAAAAGGGCAGGGGTGTCTTTTCAGCCTAACAGATGGTGTATGCAGAACAGAGCAATGCAGTTCCACAGTACTGGGCTGAAGCATTGCATGTAAAATCTTTGCAAAAGCTTATTTGCTTTTGATGAAAGTAAATATAGTGTGTTTGGGAGATGGATAGCTTAAACACCCTACCTAGCATGGTGTATTTTGTCTTTACCGTCTGCTCCAGACAGAAACGGTTATGAAATTTTCCAGTGCACAATTTCACATTTTCTGTAGGCATTACAGTTATTCAGCACATATAATTGGAAGGAGTGCTTCTCTTGGAAACACACCCCAGCAGGAATGCCTTTGGGGGAAAAAAATGTACCTAAAAAATCTGGAAAAACTGACTATCCGTATCTGATCTACGAGATTTGCATGCACAGCTAGTAAAGTGCAGTAAAGAGAGAGTCAAGACTCCCCTCAGGCAGTCAAGCTGTCAAGTGAACTGAACTTACTCACTGACCTGTCCTCAGCAACACATGACCCTTGTAGCAGGGCTGTTTGTCCCGAAGGCATTGGGGCACGCCCTCTGCAGCTCACTGCTGCTTGACCTGCATAGCCCCACAATGCTTTTGAGTCGTACAAAGACGCTGGCCCTTACTATTTGATTGAATACTGACTGCAGAGAAAGCTTTCAAATGCGATGCTTTAACTGCCTTTAATCTCACGGCTGCTAGTACAGCCCGGACAGATGGTGCCTTCAACATAATACTCCACTAGTGAATTTTGAGAGTGCTTTCTCTGCAATATGGAGGTCAGGCTGGCAGCAGAGTTGGATGATTTACTTAACAGTCACTTCTAGCCCAGAAAGGTTGCATAATAAGTGCTACTTCAGGGGCTCTGTCAGTTTCTCGTGTTAGAGCTCCTCTGGGGGGTTGGCGAGACAGGATATGTGTGTGTAGTTTGTGTGGAGTAATATCCCTTGCTGACTCAGAATTCCTTTGGTCTGTAGTGCAGTAATTCCTGCGCTGCCCAACCTCTCCCCAGTCCCAGCCCTGTACTGTTTTTGCTTTTCTTTCTTGGCAGTCAGGTATCCCTGCTGGCATGAGAACCCACCACACCCCCACAGTCATGGCCTAGAAACGGAGATGTGCTTTAGAGGTGGGTGTGAAGAATGAAGAGGGCGGGCAATAGCAAAGGAAGAGAACTCGTAGGGGCCTTGTTGTCTTGGCAAGAGGTGGGAGGAGGTGCCTGGCTGCGCCATCCCATTGCCTCACCACCTGTCCTCTGAAAAGCCACGGTCAGTCTGCCAGATATAAAAACTCGATCATGGAACGCTTGAGTCCTTGTTGGAATATCACATCTGATAGTCATCATGCTTACAATATGTGGGATTATTTCTGCTTTAGTTAATTTAGAAATGAATATTAAGCCTGCAGTTTGTAGTGCGACCTTGTTCTTTTGTCGCTGCATGCAGGAATGCCAGTACATATATGCTATGTGGCTATTCTTGTACGGTTTGAAGGGTTTGCCCCAGTCCGCAGATCGTTGTGATAGTTGGCAGCACCGTATACATTTTTAAAGTCACGACAGGTAAGCTTCCCCACTGACAAGAGTTGGTGCTAATTAATAAAGAAGAGTGTTATCTACAGTTCAGTGTGTTGTATTTGGGTCAGCCTCAGGGGCTGGTATGCTGCGTTTACCAAGTGTTGGTGCAAATATAAACCGGCTTCAGCCCCTCTGTATGTGCCTAGTAATTGCATTCTAGAAATGCCAACATTGTGGCTGCCAACTAGCCCTCCTTGGGAGGTGCGATCACGCCTGTTGAGGCATATTATCTCGGAGGCAAGCTGTGAATGACTACAGAAAACACTGAAGTCAGTTGGAGTTTTTGGAACGTGACAGCGTTTTTCAATTCATTTATATCACATACTGTATCATATGTTGTGTTTATTTAGGAGTAATTAGAGTTTTAATGCGTTATTGAATAGCTTTGCTCAAAGCTTTACCTGCAGTTATCAAAAAATGTAAACTCTGTGTAATCCTAGTTTCTTGAATTCCTTATCAAGTTTTGTTTAGAAGAAATAGCATGTCTCAATGCTGAAAACAAACATCTACAAAATGTGGATAATGCAGTTGGACATATTTTAAAAGGGTTGGAAATGTATGGCTTTTGACAGTTTCCCGTAGGCTTCAGTGAAACAGATTAAAGCATTCAGTGGCAGAATTAAATAAGTAAACCATTTGCAAAATCTGACAAATTTGCTTTAAATAAGCAACATTTCTGTGTCACTGTCGTCTGCAATTCTGGCAGCTTACTGAAGTATATTTTATTTTTCTGGCATGTTATTATTATAGTATTGAGTTTCGCACGCTTAGTAAAGCTTTTGAAGTCAGAGTTATGATTTTGTGATGACAACTGCAACCCCAGCTGAACCACACACTGCTGATCTGTGTCATGTCCAGCCACCCGTCCGCATATCACTGCACACTCATAGAACAAGTCGCCAACAAGAACGCTTTGTAAAGCGTCTGCCAGTGCTTTAGCAGGACTGTCAAGGGTTAGGGGTGTCAGTGGGGACATATGTTCTCCATAGACCGGTGTCGTCAGTCCTTCCTATTACAAACGCCAGTTGACGGCATGATGGAGAGAGGTGGAAGACTTACACAAAGGGTGTTCTGTCAAAGGCCGGGCTTGGTTTTTGTCCAGAACGCAATCCAAACATGCCCACGAGTCTTCCTCAACTGTCTGACCTTTCTGTTTGCCATCTGAGGAAAAGACAGAAATTATAGACTTGACTTGAAACTCTGTGGAAATCTGCCACGATGTTTCAGCATGTTAAAGCCTAGACATGCAAGACCTTATGGGAACCATGTTTAGTTGAATTTGATCCACAGAGAAACTTTTGGTTTTATAGGTGAGATGATTCATCTTATGGGTTCAGGAAGGCATGGACCCTTAACAAACCTACTATAGCTGCAAGACATTTCTCTAACAAGGGCTGGCTAAAGCTTCTTGTAGACATGCTGTGATTTCCATGAATCAGTTTGCAACCGAATGAAAAGGTGTGTTATGTGAAGAACACCCCGGAGCTTTTCTGCAACATTTGGTGAGAGCAATCCGACCAGGTTGGACCTAGCAGCATATGCTTATCACTTTCAACATGGCTTAAGTTGAAAGTGCTGCGGTTGCGTTAACTGACAGGCAGCACAGCAGCAGGGGATTAATTTGACATATGATCAGTTGTTTAGAGGAATCTAGCAGATCGTGTTATTAAATAAATAAAGACTAGCTCTGATGAAGCCTTCCCCCTCTATGGGTTTTACCTACAATGATTAAGTGAAGCACTGACTTGTTTTTTCACGGTGTATGAGCCAAATAAATGAGAGAAAATTGTTCTTCGGATTATGTTGTCTTGTTTGATTGTAAGTCAGTCTTCCATTCACCACCATTTAGTTCATCACAGTTTTTTTAATGAATAAAGTGAATATCTAGAAGGTTTTATGTGGTGGGGCTGTTTTTTTTACTATTTTGCATTCAATATGTTTATGCAGAAATGTGTCCCACAGTGAAGAAAAGGCTTTTATGGAGTGGGTAGAACAACTGGACTTAAGTGTAACACTGAATGCAAAACAAGTTTCAAATCATCATATTCAGCTCCTGCTGTTTACCATTATGATGTTTTTACCTAGCCGCTGCTCGCCCGGCACACTAATTTGAATTGTTATGTGATACGTTACATTATGGTGATACGACACATAGTTATGTTGAATGACAGACTCAAACTGATATAATGCTTTTGTTAATGTATTATCCAGTCTCACATTAATAGCAAATATCATTTGCCTACACTGTCTTTGTCATTTTCACCAGCCTGTCTGCATACAGTGACTTCATTAGATTGATGTATCAATTAATTTGATACTTCCAATGCATGAAAGGGCTCAAACGGATATTTATTCTCTCATAAAGCCGTTTAAAACCTTTTTATTTGACAACAGCATAATCACTAAGCCAACAGCCTGAAAAAAAACAATTTTTTTCAGCTTGTAAACAAAAATCACATGTTGCCGTTATATAATGTCCACTTGCAGAAGACGGGGGCACAGCTTGATGGCATTATTTAAAGGGCATAAACATTATCAGTCAACTCTATAAAACAGTAGAAAACAGTCGGGGAACCTGACATGTCTCATCGCTAATAATTACCTCAAATGCCGTGACAGGCTGATGTGTGTGTGGGTTTGTGCTTTTCTATGTATTAGTCTTCTTTCTTGGAAAATAAAAGCCAGAGAGCAGGGTAAATGAAGCAGTTACAAGATTAAAGTTAGATTTATTTACAGTTGGTCTGCTAATAACTTTTTTAGGACTACCGATGAACTTTACATTAAATGTAGCAGTAATATTTAACTTTAAATGCTCAGGAGCGGTTCAGAAGTGCATAAAACGTCATTTCTCTGAAGAGATTTGTTAGATACTTAGTATAATACATTGATATTTTCTTTTTTGTGATTAGAGGTATTTATTATTATCTTTATGTACAAAGTGCATAAAAAAGAACATATCTGGATAATTTAGAATGGCTGTATGATAGATGTGTGCCACAGGTTACTTCTGGGAATGAGTAACAGCCATCTGAGCCTGCACCCATAGCACCCTGTCTTCCATATCCTTTCAGCTACATCCATTGTTCCGTCTCTGCTATGCTCCAAAGCTGATTACAGCGCCTTCTCTAATGAAAGCTAATCCTGTGTCACGGCACTGTGGAGGGGGAAGACGGAGGGGGGGCATGCCTCAGCTTGGCAAAGCTACCAGGGAATGTCTTCTTCAAGGCCTGTCAGAGCAGCTTCCTGAGAAAATGCCAGTGTAGTAACGTCTCCACACATTTGGGAAAAGTGTAAGCGGGTTCAAAAAGGCTCTTAACCTCTTATGCAAAGAATTATTTACACTTGCAATGCCATGCTATTCACTTCTATTCAGTCTTTGTTGTGGGTACGAAGGCCAATGCTGTCCTGTAGGTTAGAAGGTTTATATGTTTTAGGCTGTTGTACTTTATGGCTTCATTCTTTCTTTCTTTCTGCCCTAAAAAAACCCCTTAGAGGATTGGTCAGTGCCAATTTCAATGAAAAGCTAAATTCTGCCCCTTTTCTCAACATTGAATTAACACACCTCTCAGAACTCGGCGTAGCGTTTTGTTTGGAAGGGGGGTGTAAGGTAACCTGAGGGTAGAGATGATTGTGCCACCTAAACTGGGCGATAACAGAATACTGAATATTTAAAGGGCATTAACAAAGAAAGTATTTGATATGAATTGATTGTGTCACGGTTGATACCAGATGAATGCATTAAGGTCATTGTGGGGATCGAAACCAATCCATTACACTGGACTGGACAACTACTTATTGGTTTTCATTAGTCTGCTCACTTATGATTGTGTGTATTTGGAAAGAACAATGGGCAAATACACAAAACATTGTAAATATACCTTCTTATGACGTGCTTTAACTTTCAATTGCAGCATCAAAGATGTGATCCGCGATGCTCGGTGTCTTGGTAGAAATGTAGAATAACGTGTAATATGTAGAACCAGATAATTCATGGAAAGTCATGTTTATTTTATAAATTATTCTTGTAAAGAGCTCAAATCTCTTTAGAAATTTCATCCCATGCACATCTGCTTCAGGCACAGCAGACCCACAAGGTCAAATTACAGTCATTCTGGTAAACAGAATTTCTTCTCAGGCCTGGTTGCATGGCCTGAATAAACTCTAAACAGACAAGCTGCCCTGTCTGATAAATCTGCACATATTCAGCCAGATGATGCTGCAGGACCGACAGTTGGTCCTTTGCACATTCACATTGTTCTTTTATTTTCTTCACTTCCTTGTCATTTCATGAAATGCAGCTTTAGCTGATAACCTGATGGTGGTCTGGTCAAGGCTAGTTCCACTGTCACTAGAAATACAGCTTTACTGAACCCTTCGTGCTGTACTTAGAAAAAAGCATAGAAATTTGGGCTGATTTTGACATGTTTGGAGTCTTAGAAAGACATTTATTTTCCAGGGAGCTTGTTTCACTCTTCTAGTAAGTTGCCATGGACTACTTGTGACCATTCATCTGGCATTTGAGCCATTGTTTAACAATCAAAAGGGTGTTCAAAGAGCTTTGGGAAAGATGCTGAGTTACACTTTTTTTCCTCATTATGTCTATCAGAGAGTTCATATATGTAAATAAAAATGCTTCTATAAAGCAATAGGTAATGATATGTAGACCCATCAATCCTTTCGACTGCTTATTGTTATAAAACTTGTAATGGGTCAAGAATTGTACAGTTTTACTGCAAATGGGACAAAATAAACACAAAGAACCTATAAGGAGCTTAACAGGTCAGCTTCAATACTGCCCTATATGATTAGTAAAGTAAAACCTCTGTCTGAATGTCAATATTTAATATAGCTTTCCAGACTGGACTGACATCAGGCTATGGCTTGTAAATTGCAGACTGTATGTGATGTAAGAATAATAAATCTCCCGGGGCATCTCATCACTGTGAGTCAGAGAATGGAGGGTTTTGACTGAATGGCAGATGCTTTTTTTCCATCCATTTCGATGCATTTTTATGCCACTGATTGATCTTTCTCTCTCCCTGACTTCTATCCTTCACCTGGACCACTTTCAAATATCTGTAGTCATTTGCCTGCTGTGAGCCAGGTCCCTGGCAGCCTTTCACTGTGCCATTGATCTGCCGGTGCACTGATTGCTCACCCTGCACCCAATGGAAATACAGTAGATGGACATCTCTCAGAAAATGTCTCTCTCGTCCCTACCTCATCATCTGCCACCTACTTCTTTCCATCAATCTCTACATACATTTATCCATCTCTAGATTCACCCACGCTTCAGCCCTAACCTCACTAATTACTCACAGATGTAGTTAGAGTGCTTTCTGAGCAGTAGTGCATTTCAGTCACCTGCTTCTGCAAATATATTCTGCATTTTTCTTCTAAAAGCTGCAGAGGCAAAGCAGAATTAACCCGATCTTGTCACTCACTCTGACATAGCTGTTTCCAGGTCTGTAAAACACTGCTGCAGGCTATCTGCTGTCTGAGCTCGATGGTTTTTGATAATCTTGACATCTATGGCAGGATGGATGCAGGTTTTGGGTATGTTGTTAGCTTATTTAGTACATAAACTGTCTATCTTAATAACGTACATCCCTAAATTGCTGTTATTGATCGGAGCCTCACTGTTTTTTGCAGTGAACAGCTGACAAATGCTGCACCACACTCATATTGTTTATACTGGCCACATTGTAGCAGTATGAATAAATGAATCTTAGACATGTAAGGGAAGAATATGATCGAGCTGAAATTTGCTGCACTTTTCCAACGCTTGATTTAGTCCATGCAGAACGCAACGCGCTCCCTAAAACAAATTTTTAAGTCAGTATTTTGATGGATGCAAGATTAAGACTGAGACTCTACAGCACTGTTTCCCTGGCAACCCCTTTACTCACTTTTATCTAATATCTCTTCTGTTTGTTGATGCAAAGCTTATATCTCTGCAGCAGATTATCGAGATGGTCAACAGCTCTTTAAAGTATGGAAATAATCAGTCGATGACATGCAACTAACCATTGCAAGGCTACAGTTATTATGTAATTATTACAGTTATTATGATAACAACTGACCAAAAGTAGTCAGAAAATTCATATAATATGGAGCTTATAAACCTTAAAACAACTTCAGAATAAACACAAAATTTGGATTAAACTAATAAACGTCAGTGATCCATTAAATTATCACTCAGTAAATTTCAACTTTACTTTTAACTAATAAAATATTTTGATTAACAGCATTATTGTGCCTTTCAGTAAATACTGAAAATAAAGTCAACGTCAAAGCAACTTGTTTGCTTTTCACAACTTCTGCATCATTTAATGTAAAACTATTGAACCGCTTTGTTATTCATTTAAATGAGGCATCTGAGAACCTGAATTATTAATTACAAATAGGCCAATTAGGCTGTGGAAACAAATTATTACCTCAAGGCAGTGATTGATTATGGATATGCACACATTATTAGTTTTGGATGTGTATGTGTATTTGGGACCAGCCTTATTAGGTCTTTGTTGACCACTACTCAAGACCTTAGTCTCTCATGAGGTGAATGTTGTTAGCTCTCTACTTACCACTCCTAATCCAGCACCTAGATATAATCAGCAGACTAAGAGCTGACTTCTATCCTTACTAATGCATGGTAAAGGAGTTTATGCTAGCTTTTAACTGAGCCACCACCATTAGCCCAAAAAGCCAGTAAGCCTAGTGGATTTCTGGTCTGCCCTTATTGCAGAGTGTGCACTGCACATGCTGTAAGTTCATTTCCATTTTAGTACATCCTTATATTACATAATATTTTAGCTTCCCTCTTGTAAACCGGGCTCACATCAGCCTCAAAGTGTGTAGCTAATCAGCTCAAACATATGCAACATATGACTGATATGCAACAGTTGAGCAATAAAATCACATATAAGCAAAAATTTCTTTCAGAAGACTTGAATTAGCTTCTCATTCAGGAGCAGTTGTTGATTTGTCACTTTTTATTTACTCTTTAATTGTCAGTAGTATGCTTCAAGTGCACAAGAAGACAATCCAAACCACAGAACTGCTTAACCTATAATTATTCTCAAGTACTTTTAGATCATGTTTGAGGAGAAACGTATTGCACGTTTGAATACATTTGTACTGCCTCCACCTGATAATAGTAATTTTTTTCCCTCTGTGTCAGATATATCATTTTGCACATGAAATCAGTGTTGAACTGCATCATGTGTAAGGATAGTTTGGTCATAAATTAGCGAATGATTTGATTGGTTTTTGAAGTGGGTCTGAGATTTTAAGTTTCAGCTCAGATATGCACTATATGTGACGTAGATAAACAACTTAGCGCTATGTAAATATAAATTGTGGGGTGGCTCAGTTGCTATATCTCTTTGTTGTCAGAAAAGATAACTATATAACCTGTGTTTTGCATAACGTGTCACATGTAATCAGCTTCCCAGTGGACAAAATGCTGTAATAATGAAGCAATTACACTATTGCTATGTGACATTTTAAGCTGAGGATGCTTTATGGTGTTCAGTATGTCTTTTCTTTCCTGCCGCCCACAGAAGGTCATGCATTCTGTTAATCCAGTTCTCGTATCCCACTCGGATTCAGTGCCGTTATGTAATTTAATTAACAAACTCTGGCTATCAGTGGAGAGTGCTCCACTCTCCCAGTGCCCTATTCAACTTTTGGTGACCATCCTTTGTGCATGCAAAGCACACACAGACAGGGTATGGCTCACACTTAAAGGCTTCCACAAAGCACATGCTAAATTTTTAATTAATTGTGTATTATTAATAGCAGACTAATTTGATATTCAGATTCTGAAGCCCACTCTTATTTGCATTTTTCTTTGTGTCTTGACCATTTCAGACAAATGCTGCTACATCCCTAGCAACTGGTATTTATGTACCATTTGATAAGATAGTAAGTTTCTGCTTGATTCATTACTCGGAGATCTTGCTTGTGTTGCCACTTACCTCATCTTAGGATAAAGGGCACCAGCACCATCATTCAGATCGGCATATGATGGTGAGTGCTGCTTTGTACAGATAAAGAAACAGAGTAATAGATCAGTATCGCACCTAAGATCAAAACAGGACACTGCCTTTGCATAATAACATCAGTCCATGCAATCAAATTACTTTTGGTATTCTATACTTTGTGTGAAGTGACCTTTGTTGCTCTCATACTCGGCTTCTGAGTCTTTGTTCAGCCTCAGCTGCCTGTTGGTCTTGCTGGGATTTCCACTGGTCATGCTGTGTTTGAGGGGGAGGAAAATTGCTGGTATGGAGGCTTGTCTGGTTGAAGGGAGCGGAGCGTTTGATGTGGGCAGTGACCACCAGAGTCATGCCGGTGCTCTGGGAGGGCCCCTGCTGCATCATGCACTGTCAGCCAGTTCTTGGGGATCAGATTTACATCTGATGGAGAGACTCTGTTCAATGCAGTTTTGAGGCTTTTGGTGCTGGATGTGGAAGAATTTTACATTCAATGGTTGTTGCTTTTCTTATTAACAACTGCAGGGTTTTGAATGATCCAAAGCAAGTTTTAAACTGTAGATATTACTGTGTGAATTGAAGAGCAGCGTTTGGTCCTTCTTCCAGTATCTTCAACTGCTAATAGTCTTTTTTAGTTTCGATATTAGAGTAAGGGCTTTCTTAAGATCATCTCAAACTGCAAAGCAAGAATGAGGGGAGGAGTGAATTACCAGAAAATCTAGGGGCAAGAAAAATAATTAGGATGTAATTTTTACTTTTGTACAACTAGCATTTACACCATTATTCCTACCTGGGGTGTGAACCTATGCAGGTTTGTTTTCCTTTGATACACTCCCCAGTCCCAATAATCCTCACAGAATCATTTGTTGCAATATATGGAGCCTTATTAGCTTCTATTTTAGTTTGGCTCCGATCATGTTTAATTATTTGTTAAAAGCTTGTCTGTCCTATATGAATGATCTGGAGCTGACACTGTGTTTTGTAGTTGTTTAATAGAAAACATGCAAAATAGTAACAAACATAGTGGCAGGATCTCCATTTTTTCTTTACACTATAGCAAAGGCGACTGACATTATGCTTTAAAATAGTTTTATTTTTAATTCTGGTTATTGGTTCGCAACTATCATTATGTTTATAACAGTCATGCAGAGTTTTCTCTACCAAGGAAAATCTCCAAAATTTGCTGAAATTTTCATATCCTCTTCCCCTTCTCTCTCTCTTTCTCTCTCTCTCTTAGATTATCTCTGTGGCTGTTCCTAAAAGTTACTCCTGAATACCAAGCAAATGTTATTTTGCAGAGGTGGATTTTGTTAGTGTTGCATTTAGTGCACACAGCTTCTAGAAAGCTGGCAAGGCCAGGATAAGGGATTATGTGCAGGAATTGTAGACACCTGAGCTGTTGGATCAGGCCAAACTTCTACTTACACTCCATGTTCCTCACTAATGAAGCCAAGGGTTGGTGAGCCTTGCCATACTCCGTATCACGTTCTGTAATTAAACTGATCTGTCTGGCACCCTGTGACGGCTCACATACTCATTCTGAGTTGTATCAACTCAGAAATATGCTAATTTCGAGCTGCCCGTTTTCTATGTGGCCTCTGGACAGAGTCTGATACACTGCACTTTGCATAGTAGATATAAAGGAATTCACTTGATCTGCTTTGTGATTTTTGTCCTTCCCGTTTGACCCATGAACAAAGGAGGAGGCTGGACTGATCATTTGAAAATCTTAAACTCTGTAATCTTGTTAACCTGACCAGTGTAGATTGGTATTCTTTCATTAAAAAAACTTAAAGCTCATTTAACACACCCTCCAGACATTCACTACTCTACTGCTCTATTAGGTCTTAAACCTAATGGCTAATAGATGGCTTTAATTTGTAGTGGGTAAATTACATTATTATACTGAGACGAACCACTAAGGAAAGTTTAATCATACTCTGAACTTTGTTTAGTGTTCTTATGACCTGCTCTCATGCCTGTCATTTCCCTCGCATGCTTGATTTGAGGCTGCAGACTGATTTCCCAGTTACATAACAGAAAGGGACAGAGAAATGGTCAAATTAATGAAGGCAAGAGCCACCAGCTAATGGAGACCATTTCTGACTCGCACTCAGGTTTCAGGCGCCTTGTCGCGGGTCAGTTTATGTTCTCATGGCTGTAAAACTCTGTGTTAAAGGATGGATTGATGCAGAGGTTATGTGTAGGACCTGGTGTCTGGGAAAGTCCTGATATTGCTGAAAAAGAAGGGTTCAGGATGAGATTTAGCTGCTTTATTCTGTTTAGAGCAGTTCACAAATTGAATTTGACAGTGTGCTTTGCTTAAATTAGTGAAAACCGGAAATGTTTGAGGATTTTTTTTCATCCTTGATTAGGTTGTAAATGGATTTAGATTCTTTTTCCTAAGCACTGAGCTTTTCCTTTTCGTCATGGGAGTAACACCTTTTTCTTCCGTGCACAATCTACCATTACAATGTGCCATGTAATGTTTTGGCAGAGGTGGGTGTTACTCTTGTTAATAAGAGGGCTGTTATAAATTCCACAAGAGGAAAGTTCACAGTGCTTCCATTGTCACGACCGTAAGAAACAGTGGAGTGATGTATTGGGATGCTGCTGGCACAGCAACATCCACAGTGTTCACATGGGTAATTTCTATTCTAGAATAGTGTTGTTTATTTTTTTTATTTTAGCATAAGAAGTCTCACTTTACTCAAGCAGATGTGACTCATTCACAACATCCATCATGGCTTAAATGTAGCAACCAGTTTGACTGGGTGTGAAAATGTAATCTTCTCCAATTATCTTGCTGGATACAACTGTGTTTTCTCACCTGTGGTCATTTTTATTTTAAGGGGTTGTTGCCATATGTTATTACCAGACTATAAATATTGTGGATGGAAACCAAATCACCATCTAAAGAACTGCACTTTAGAAACAAGCTTGTCCTCTTTAATAAAAAAAAAGTATTCTACTTTTTGTGTATATATATATTTTTTTTTACAAATTTTCATAAATCTAGAAACTTAAGACAATTTTTTTAAAACTCATTTATTCAAATATAAATATATTAGGTGATTATAACGCCACATTAGTTTTAATTCCTTTTTAATTCCAAATAAAGGTTAAATCAGCTTTAAAGTGTTGGAAAATGACCATGCAAACACCTAATTCCAAATGAAAATGACGATTCATATTAAAAATTACTTCCCAAGTTAATTCGGGTTGTTCTGCACCTGGTCGTTTACCTCGTCCCATCGTGATGACGCATGCACAGTCTTCTGCCTCCCGGTGTCCCTTCTGCTCGACTGTTGAACAAAGTGAAGTAGTATGTTTGTATCGAGCTGGTGTTTCTAATGTATAATCAAATTCCAAGCATAAATTGTTACTATTATGTGGTTTTTCGTGTTGTAGCTGAAAAGCAGGAAGTAGTTAGTTTCCAGTATCATTGGGGGTCATGTCCGCTCTCTGTCATATCAGAAGACATTTAAAGGCGAATAAATGTGTTTTCCATGTAAACCTCAGTTTGGAATTACTATTTCCATGTAAATATGAAGGAGAATACTTTAATTCAGACATATTTTATTTCAGTGTGATGAATATAATAATTTTTTTGGAAAAAGGGACATTCTACATATAAGTTTGTTTCTCAGAACCAGTCTGGTGATCAATAAGTCCTATATTAATTGGGTTTTACATGCAAGTTTATCGCTGCATTTCAATGCATTATTCATGTAAAAAGAGACAAATAATTTAATGCACTGAATTACATGAGAACGTGTGATCAAGTCGGCAACCTACGACAATGGTGGTTTGTGTGTTGTTGATGCTTATAAAGAGCTCATATCTGTAAATGTATCAAAACTGTTTAATATGTTTAATATTGTGATACATAATATATGTGATTTTGTTTGTTAATTTGCACAAAAATGATGTCTACTAAACTGTTAACATGAAATATAATAACATATGTCTACAGATAATTAAATGGCTTGTTATTATTACTATATATATATTACAATAACTTTGCTTTGTCTGTTCGAAGACCAGTGACGTTATAAACTGATTTAGAAGCTTGCAAAGGATTACGGTAATACTTAATTGGCTTACAATGTGGTTTAAGGCTGACACTGTCACCCTCTTAACTTCTGACCCTGACTGACAGGTAAACACAGCGGTGTGGTCTCTATTTAAACACCTGATTACGGTAAATAGCATCAACTTCTGCGTGATATTTGGCAGATTCCAAATAACCAGAACTAGGAAGAACCGATATCATTCACTGAAATAACACAAAAATATGAAAAAGAAGCTGATAAAAGTGGAACGAGAAAAACACTGTGTATATGAAGGAGATGGCATTGAAGTGTATCACTATGGGAGGGTTGTACCGGGGCCTTTCTGTGCAGTTTGCATGTTTTCTCCAGGTACTCTTTTCAGAATTGGACTAAATAGTATTAAAAAAAATATTGAATGATTGAAACTGTTTTTAAAGGGAAAAAAAGTATTTTTAAATTGTAATAAATAGTGACAGTTTCCTTGAAAAGCAGCTTTAGACCCACCTATTCAAACTGGCTTCTGTTTATTTGTGTTTCTGAACCACTACAACTGTTATACAAATACATTTTACTTGTCTAATACATTTCCTTTGATGTACAACTCCTTCCTCCTCTTTACTGCTGACTCAGCATTTGTTTCAGGGTTAGGGTTGTTAGGGTTGCAGGTCATTAGGAAACCATTTTCAGATCACCCTAACGATTTGACTAGTAAACAAATATTTCAAAATATAGACTTAGACTTGACTTTATTGATCCCGTAGGGATGGGTTCCTCTGGGAAAATATGGTGTTAGGCTCAGGTGTACTGCACCTGAACATCCCAAACACACACATAGGCAGGACCTCCTCTGCCTGAAATGCCAACATTTTCTTGTCCTGTTTGGTGCTCTGTTTTTAAAAAGAAATTGGTCTGAAATAGTGATTAAAAAGTGTTTTTCTCTATCTCTGAACAAGCCTAGGGCTACTTTTTAATCACCATCTGTGTTGTATCTGTTACATAATCATGCTGCAGATTCTTGACCCAGCTGTTGTATTTACATCTCAGCCCATAACTTTTAGTTCAGGTAGAAAAAGTCCCTACAGGTTCATGACAGTTCACATGATTGTAGACGCTAATGGAAACACTTTTTTTTTTTTTGCATTTACACGTCTCCCAGACGTGACGTAGTAGGTCATGTGACTGGTTAAGATGGCGTGGTATGTAGTAAACAACCAGGAAATGCAGAGTTTTAATACGTTGAAAATGTGGGAGAGTCGCTTCAAAAGCTGTAGCATATTTTCCATAGCAAGTATAAAACCTCCAAATAATTCATGGCATTCGACGCAATCCTCGTAAAATCAGATTATACGAGATCTACAGCTTATGCATTATGCACTGTCCAATGGAAACACCTGCAAATGGAAATGGTACTTTTTCTAAACTTTACAAATATCGCTTTTATTTTGCATAAAAAGGTAATGAAACACATGTTTTATGGTTGTTTGCTACTGTGTCCAAAGCCCCTCCGGCCTTGGTCCTGGGCTAGAGCTGCAGGTCCTCAGAGGAGGCCAACCTGGGTCCTGCTTGGTGTAATTCTATCTCAGATGAGGATCTTTTGATGTCCCAGATAACTTAGTAGGTCATTAGCCTTATATTGTTCAGCAAGAGTTATTTAAGCATGTTGTGTTTTTAATGTGGCTAGAAAACATTAGAGGTTTACAGCCCACTTTGAACCTGATCATCTTTATTATTGAATTTTAAAACCAAAGTAGTGATTCAGATTGTACCAGACTGTATTGCTGAAAATATCCAGCAAATCCTCTAAATGTGCGATTTCATTGAACACCTGTTTTCAAGCTGTAACTCCTGCAGCTGAGATCCCAAATATCGTCTGTCACCGAGCACACTGCGACATGTGAAGGAGCTGGTTATTACAGCTGATGTTACCTTTAGGGGGGATGCATGTAAACACATACACGAGCACAGTTACCGACTTGTGGGATGGAGACTTATTATCGCATTATTATTTTATCTCAATCAATTTCTTTTAAGTGTTCTTTGATTCTGATGGCCTTTATTTGGAAGCATGGTAGGGTAGAGGTCAGAGAGAGGGGCGTGGGAGGTTCAGTTCAGGGCTTCAGGCCAGGGTGTAAATCCCATCTTTTTATAGTCAATACTTCTTTTATAGCTCTTTGATTTAAAGAGCCACTGCTAAATAAATTTTTATTTTGTTTCACCACATTTTTACTGAAAGTCTTCTCAGCTTGGTTTTTTGCACCCAACCCAGAACAAAGTAATCTCTTTGTACTTCTAATGCACTCTTTGGATTGAAGATGACTCAGTTTTAAATTAAAATGTATAAAAACAATATTAAAATAGTCTGTGAAAAGCTGTTCCAGGTTGTTTTGGGTTCAGTTATTTACATTTTCTCAATTTCTTGGAAGCTTTGAGGAATAAATGTAATTGAGCCCTTTTTAATGACTAAGTAAATGCATGTTAGAATGATAGGGTTGTCAGTTCCCCTCACACATGAAACTTTGAAATGCACAGACACTTGTACATTAAACATTGCAGATTTGTGTTATTTAGTCTAATAAAAGGCTTCTTATTTGAATAAAATAACAGACTTGTCAGCTCTCTGACTCATTATCAAAGTGTCATCTCATTTGCTGTGAATATTCCCAAGCAAACTGAAAAATGTGTGGATCCGTTATAAATATTGAAAATGAAATGACTCACAGATCATAGCGGCAATCTGGTAAATTGTCTCAGAGGGTGGGCAGAAAGCATGGGAGTGAACGCTAACTCCTGCAGAGAGTCAATCTCCTGGAAAGTACAAAGTGCCTGCTAATCAGACAGCTTAAATAACCTTACCTCAGAGATGTGGAATTAACTGTGTGTCCTCATAAGTCTTTTGTCAATGAAAACTATAGCAATGTAAAAAACTTACTAAAGGAATTCAGCCTTAACAATTTCGTTTGTTTTTTGTTTGATCCTTGCAGCTGTCCCCTTTCCTCCCAGTCACCGGCTGACTGCTAAAGAGGTGTTTGACAGCGATGGGAAGCCCAAAGTGGACGTACTGAAAGCCCACCTAACCAAGGAGGGCCGTGTGGAAGAGTCAGTGGCCCTCAGGCTTATCGGAGAGGGCGCCGCGATATTGCGTTCAGAGAAGAACCTGCTGGACATCGAGGCCCCGGTGACAGGTCAGACTCTAAATACAACATACTGTTTTATGTGTTAGGAGGGGTGTGTGAGGTATTTATGGGAAGTTCTGCTTTAGATGATCATCGGACTACTTGTAGTTTGAAACATGAGTCAAGATTTCTGACTGAGAAGCGAATTAAAACCAACTTGTAGCCACAAAGGAGCTAATTTTTTCCAAATTTTACAAAAACTACTCAAACAAAAATTGTATGAAACTGTATTAACAGTTTTGTATGGCTGATACTGATTATTATTAATTAAAGAAACCAATAACTAATATTCAAAACAAATATTAATTTGCAATAAACATTTTATTTTGGTGTAAAATCTTAGAATAATCCACCCAGGATTAGAATGAATACAGTATACAGTATTTGTTTTTGTACTTTAGATTGTACTTAGATTCTTTCTAGGTTTTGTTGACACAAATTGTCATCTGAGATCTGAACTTTGAGAATATTTGCAGCAAATCTGAATAAAACCGTTTCATCAAGACATTTTAAAAAGTGACTTTTTTTCAGTCCAGTGTTTCTCCAAAGCTTTTAAGTCATTTATGGAAACTTACTCAGCGATGAAGTTTGGAATTGTGACATGATGTTTAAATAATTGGCTCATTTCCACATGAGTCATGTTAACACTGTAATGCTGGCACAGGTAGGTTACTGTTCCGTAGTTAATGAATGAATAATGCAGCCAGCAGTACGGATTTCAATGTTGTCAATAAAAATGTTTTTTTGCTGTGTTAACTTTGCAGCAGAAACATGTTTACAGGCTAGTAAACATTTTCCTTCATGAAAATTGTAAGGGGGTGAATTTTTTACTATAACTCATCTGTTTAGATGTTTTTTAATCTTTAAATTCTGCATTATAATGTGTCCGTTTGATTGACAGGTATCCAATATGAAATGAAATTAAATGAAAAATACTTTATTGATCTCAGAGGGAAATTCAAATTGTTTAGTAAATACAAAAAATAGTTAATGTAGGGTCTTTACTGCTCTTGCTGGGATGATGCCGTCCGCACAGGAGTCCATATAATCCGTCATACACTCAGTCAAGCTGTTGATATCATCTCCATGAGGACCACAGAGGACACTCCAGTCTGCTGTCTGGAAGCACCATCTCAGAGCATCCTCAGCATCGT
>JBAMHV010000005.1:5607519-5636167 GCA_037177535.1 Pseudomugil gertrudae | reverse complement strand
CTGTGTGACTGACCGCCTGTGAGACTGACCGCCTGTGTGACTGACCGCCTGTGAGACTGACCGCCTGTGAGACTGACCGCCTGTGTGACTGACCGCCTGTGAGACTGACCGCCTGTGTGACTGACCGCCTGTGAGACTGACCGCCTGTGAGACTGACTGAATGAAATTAAAGGCAAGAATGTTTATGTTACGTGTACCTTATGCCCAGGAAAAAGATTTCATTCACGTCGGCCTCAAGCAGCTCAAACTGCCTGAAGCACATCACATCAAGACATCAGAACAAAACCCAAGGCTAGATGCAGGCTATGGCCAGATTTTTACATCTGTGTGTATTGGTTTTGTACTCGAACACAAATTTTATTTTATTTTCAATAGTTATTTTTTAGATATTTTATTTCTATGCATATGGGTGACTGTAATCTGTTGATTTAAAAAAAAGTTTTACAATACTTATCTAGTTTTATTTTTGTTTTTTTATTATTCATTTGGTTACTATAGAAACATTTGACCTCATAGATATTTTATGTAATAGCACATTGGAACAATAATGTCAGTTACTTTGCTGGTTAACTAATTACTTTTACTCTTATGGTAACTGAGTTACTAACTCAATTACTTTTTTGGAAAAGTAATTTGTAACTATAACTAATTACTTTTTTAAAAGTAATATACCCAATACTGATCTTTATACACAGAGGGGAAGAGACACAGAGCTGTAGTATGAAGATGGCGTGTTTGTCACATGTCAAACTGATTATAATAAGGTTGTGCTGCCTTTAAAACTTCAGCATAGAAGATTTTCATTGCAACTTTGACATTTTCTGCTGCTTTCAGTCATTATGCAGTCATTTACCTTACTGGTTGTTTTATAATTGCCCAAAAACAACTGATGTTATTGGCCATGCTGATTATTGGTCTGCCCCCTTATGGTTTCCCTTATATAGGCTATTTTGATGAATTGGCTCAAATAAGATGTGAAGCGCCCTGAGATGACACTGTCATGAAGCGGTGCTATATAAATAAAGTTGAATAGAATTGAATTGAATGAACACCATCAGATTCCTAATAAGCTGCTGCCTTTCACATATTTTTGTTTCTTTTTGTCAGACTGCTAAATGCATCAGAATCTGATTGCGAAGCGGCCCATTCAGACTCCACATCAGCCGTACTGCCCAGACTGTTGCTTTAATGTTAATGCTTCAGCATCATTGTGATATAATCTCCATTACTGCAACGTAAAGATGTCTATACCAACATGTACAATGATCACCTAGAGAGAAAGTTAGAGACAGCAGAATGGCTCATGAAGTCCAAAGCAACATGGTGTCACATGAGTCGGCGGTGCATTTAAATGGCTAAGTTGAACACTGATCATAATCATTGGTGCTTCAAGGTTTTTTTTTCCTTCAAAAATTAACTGCCCCAGCTTCAAGTACATTTATGTTATGCATTTAAGCCTCAAGCTTTAATCACATAAAAACTCACATTTTTTGGACCAAAAGGCACTTTTTAAATTGATGACCTTGGAGAAGATGCAATAAAGCAGAGATCTGTCTTCATAGTTTATGGTTCTGCTCTAATATTAATCACCCACTGGCTGAAGTTGAACCTGCCTTTGTGCGAACATGTTGAAGGAGGGTTGCTGATGCATATGCACATATCCAATGCATCTATTGTTGTCTTTCTCACTAGTCAAGTGTGCCGTTGCTCCATTAGACTTTCTGATGAGGCCTCTTTGATGTTGATGTAATCAGAGGCAGAGATCTACTCAAGGGATCTATGGCAACCCATCATATACCTAAAACAATCTCATGGCCACAATGTAGTCCAGAAAGCTCCATGTTTGCATTTGACAGGCATTGTATTTGCTGCATTTATTGCATAACCCCTGTGGGTCTCCTGTATTGATTAAGACTGTTATGATAAGAAAATATATTGTCTTTGCATAAAGAAATAGTAAGAAGTAAGAATGTAGCTCTGATCAAACATAAATATAGAAGTTAAAGTCACGATTTAAAGAAGAATCCATTTTATTTATAGTCTTAGACTGAAACTTCGTGTATTGATCTTCCATTGAAACCCTGCCTACAGAGTGAGGCAGTTAACTTTCTGTAAAAATTAAACACATATGCACAAGATGGA
The DNA here is from genome assembly GCA_037177535.1 of Pseudomugil gertrudae. Classification (NCBI taxonomy): domain Eukaryota; kingdom Metazoa; phylum Chordata; class Actinopteri; order Atheriniformes; family Pseudomugilidae; genus Pseudomugil; species Pseudomugil gertrudae. Next base: position 5,634,025 of record JBAMHV010000005.1, on the reverse strand, counting down.
AAAGTTGTACTCCTTCCCAGGCTTTCTCCTCTCACTGCCAGTGCTTAGTTTAAAAAAAAACTGAGAGAGAGTTTGTTACACAAGATATTAACTCAAATACTTTAAATACAGCAGCCCCTAAACTGAGATGCTGGGTGTGTGAGGGATTAGATTACTCACCGCCTACAAACATTATTACATTTCCCGGTTTAACCTGATCACAATCTGGATTTGTGTGTGCAAACGTGCTCTAATGCTGACCTTCCCTTGCGGTGAGTTTGTCTTTCAGATTCTTAGAAGCTCCGTTCAGAGCCGACGTGCCTTGATTTTTTTTTCTTTAGGTTTTATGGGAGTTCAAGTGATGGATCTGCCACTGAAACCCTCTTTCCTTTGTTGTGTTACATAGAAACAGAGGAGAGCTTCTCTTCTGTGTGCACAGTGCCGATCCTGAGGAGCAGGAGCAGGGTGTGTGTTTGTGTTCATCCACTTGTGTATACAAGTACGGCAATGAAGCACTCCTTTTCCTCCCACTCACCGCCCCTGTCTCAACCCCTCTCCCACTCACCAGTGTTTTTCAGTAAGGATTTCTCTGTTGCGTTTGCATTTGGGAATATGTTTAAACATTTTTTTTTGGTTTTCCGTTTCCTCCGACTGCCATGTTTATACACGCCCCCCCACTCCCCCTCTTTTTTTCAACATGTCACATAGTCAGCAAATTAGTATGTAAATATTTATCATGGATGCAAAGCACTATAACATGTCAGCTATCTCTCTTTCTGCCTCTTCCACTCACACAGTCACTTCCTTGTTGGGCCAGATGGCAGGTGGGGCTTTTTGTGAAGGGAGGGGGGTGTGACAAACGAAGCTGGCTAATGCTGTTGAATACAAGCTGCTCCCATGGCCTTTACTCAACTCACCAATCAAAAGAGCTCCTATAACCATATCGCCAGGCAACAGCGAGCTTTTACACCATTCAGGCATGTTTGCAGGGTGTGAGCTCCAAAATGAGCATGGTCTGTTTTCCCTAAATAATGTTTGTGGGAGATGATAACACTGCACAGCAATATCTAAAAATCATCCATGTTTCTTTAGCACTTCATTTTTTGTAATATTAGACTTTTTTTTTTTGACCTCTCTAAATATGTGATGCATTCTAAGAAAATATGAAGACCTTGGTTGTGGAATTTACTGTATACACCTTTAAAAAGGTCTTACCAGACCTTGATGAGGATGGCAGTTTTATGAGCGTAACGTGAAGTGTGTTTGTGCTCTGCAGTGTTTCAAGGCTGTTGAATCTCTCCAGTAGCTTCTTATGCAACATACTTCTAATGAGAAATACACTTGTATGGACATTTGATCTCCACAGAGAAATTGGCTTGTACAAATTTGGCTTATTCGACGATCTCACTGTATCTTTGTCTATGATCCCATATGTTTTCTGACTCTGATACGACACTTCTGTCCCCAGAAAAATTTGAGAAACATTGAGCCAGATTTCTGCTATTCATAAATGATCTTAAACTTCATTTACAGGTATGATTTAGTTGTTTAACCAATGCCAGACTATCGGAGTTGCATTAAATTGAAATGAGGCATTTTGATGGAAAGAAAAAAGGAGATGGAGACAATTCCTTGTATCCAATAATTATTCTCAGGCTGTTTACACTGACCTGCACATATCGGATAATTCAGTGAACAAATCAGAAATATATCTAGTCTGTCACTTTGAAATGATATCTAGTCTTACTTTTGTACTTTTAATACCAGTTTTTCAGGAAAACACATTGACAATCTTAACAGATAGCATTCGTCACCTCTTTGCATAAATGCACGCTCTGCAAGATATAAGCACCATAAAACTGGAGTGGGCCAGCGTGGGGAGGGGTGCTACCATTGTCACCCAGTCTCAATCAAAACACAATCTGGTACAGTCTGCATCACTGTGGATTTCACTCACTCAATGAGCCTGGCCTTTGGAGTGGCCTGTGTAGGTTCTGAAGCCAGGTTGTGTAATGCCCACCACCCACTCAGTAGCTGCTGCCCGCTGATATGCTGCTACTCAGGGGGATCACTTTAGCACACAAGCAGGAGATGGCCAGAACGAATTGTTTCTCACTCCAAATAATGTACTCCCACCTGCTCTTCTTATGTGGGCTTTGGTTCGCACCTCTTTTGTGTGTGTGTAGTGTGACAAGAGGGAGGGAGGCAAAGCAATGTCTGTAGGTGTACTGGAACGGAGTGATGGGTGGATCATGTGTTTGCTGTGATAAACCAGAGCCCTGAGCTGAAGGAGTGAGCTGTTGTTTTTCTCTGACTTGCACGGACCAGCCTCATCCATGCTTTCACAGTGACTGCAGTTCACAGTGGCCATCGCACTGGGCCTTTTCAGCCTGTGATTGAACTGTCAGCATCACCTTGTCATCCTGCTATGCTCCTCACCAGCAAGTGATAACTATCTAGAAGGCCCACTGGAGGTGCAGTCCTCCCACACACACACACATTACGTCCATCACTAAACTTCTCAAAACTTTAAATACTTTTTATTTGCTTGTGTAAAGTGATTTTTTTATTGGATTAATTGACGTTTAAATAAAGGCTTCTGTATAATGGAAGCTGTAAACCAGAGATGTCTCCATCTGATATCGAGTAATGAATCATGCTCCAGAGCAAAGCTTTGCTTTGTGTGTGTGTGTAAGTGATCGGTATCAGAGGTCACTGAGGAAGTCTTACCACCTGATTTTTGTTCTTTCTAAATACTCATTGATAAAATACATACAGCACCTAGTTTTTTTTCAGGATGGAAGTGTTTTATGCTCACCAGTGACTGAGTCACTGAGTGATTGGAGGATAACAGGAGACCACAACATCACACAAAACACTGTTTTCACCTCATAATATACCAACTATTATTCAGAATTAAAGGTTTATTTAATAGTTTTACTTATATTTTTAAGTCACTTCTGATCCTCTGCCCCCAATCCATCCAATAATAGATGCTGATTCAGCATCTTCTCTTCTTCTCTCCAGCCAGTTAAATGTCCTATCACTTGTTGTGCCTCGTTCACTTCCTCTTTTCCTCCCTCCTTCCGATAATAACTCGATCAGCCATGGTGCAAATCCATAACTCCCAGCATGTTCATGTAAGGTGAGGCTGAGAAGCAAAAGACCGTCTCACCTGGGCTGGAATGCAAAGTTGTGAAGTGCGTGTTTTCAGCCTTGGCACACTGCAGGGCAACAACTATTCCAGGATTGTTGCATAATAAACGTCACTGTGAGATCTAAATGAGTTTTAAGGGAGGAAAGTTGTGTCCTGTTGCTTTAAGGCAGTGTTTCTCAATTCCAGTCCTCAGGCCCCCCCTGCCCTGCATGTCTTAAGCATGTTCTTATCCAACACCTGACTCAAATTGATGAACCTGTCCATGACATTATTTGCAGCTTGTTAACGAGCCATTCATTGATTTCAGGTGTGCTAACGAAGGGTTGCCTCTAAAACATGCAGAGCAGGGGGGCCTGAGGACTGGAATTGAGAAACACTGCTTTAAAGTGTTCATTTTCTTCTGCTGTGTTATAAGGTCCTATATGCTGTCAGTGTAAATATAATACTTTGGGGGGAAACTTAAAGTAACTGATGTTTTAATATTATTAGCAGCTTTCTTTGGGAAGCATTATTTATGTAAAATTTTGTGTGATTTTGTTAAATGATGACAAATATTCAATACATATTTATTCTGTGTGAGCTGCACTGCAGTGCCCTTTATCAGGACAGCTCATGTTTGTTTGTTTGTTTTTCTTTTCCCCTTTTCAGGGACATAAGCTGCCATCTATAAATGATTTAGCACCGTTAGATGCTTCCATAGCAATGTCATGGTATAGAGAAGAGACACCAGGACTGCTGAGTTGTTTTGCTTTATAACAAGTTTCTTATTTTTCTGTTGCATCTTTATGTATGTTTAGCTTTAATGTCAACAATGTTTATCTGACACCCCCCCCCCCTCTCTCCCTCTCTCTCTCTTTCTGAAGTGTGAAAATGTTCACTTGGTCACAAATAGGTTTGAGACTGATATTTTACTCTTAAGGTTAGAATATAAGAAGAAAAACAGACTATTTGTTTTACTTTTAATAAAATGTAAGAGGAGATAAAAAAAACAGCTACAATTTAAATTCCCCTTTTTTAGTTATTTGTATTTCTTTAAATAATTTCTCAGATGGCTTGCAACCAATCAAACGCAGACCAGCTCTGGGTTTATAGTACACTCGGCCTGATTGCACGAGAACATAAGGACATGTTTAGAAATCTTTTTTTGAAGTCTGTCCCTGCTGTGGATTTCAACAGCCACACCGTGTGGGTTTTAAAAAACACAAATACTAAAGCGGAGCTTTACGATACAGTCAAGGAGAGCAGATTCTCTGAGCTGTCTCACGAGGCTCATAACGTGAGATAATTGCTCTCCAACGATGTCCTCCTGCTTCCACTAATTGGGTATTTCTGCGTCATAATTTTTATTCTCAGGTTCTTATTGTATTTCGTGCTCCTAGGTACAGTTCATAAAGCTTCAGGAAACACAAGCTTGTATTCCTTTTAAATGGGGTTTTATTCTTTTCTCCTTTTGTTAATGACTTAATTATCTGATTTAGTGTAGATTGGATGAATCAAGGCTTGCTGGAGGCCTGAAGACATCAGGCTTGGACTTCACGCGTATCACCACCGTCACTGTGATGGCGTTTGATGATTAATGCTGACGGTTGTCTCTGTAAGCTTTTTGTTTACACCTATTAGATAAAGAAATAACTTTTTGTAACTAGTTTAGTAAATTATAATGCACTAAATCTTTTTCAAACGGTTATCAATACATCACAATGCTATTAACAAAGATTATTTTTTAACATTATTTGAAACCAGTAGCTTCTTTTTAATAATCCAAGTAAGCCAAATTAGTCTTTCTAGTTGCAGCATGCAAACATTTGCTTAAACTCTTAATCCATGTATTTGCCATGAGGAAACGGCTTCAAATATGTTTTTCAGTGGCATAAGCTGCCATCTATAAATGATTTAGCACTGTTAAGATGTTTCCATACCAATATCATGTTATAGAAGAAGACAACAGGACTGCCAAAATACACCAAATATAAACTAAAATAGCTGAAGTACAACTTGCTTATAGTACTGCGGACTACAACGCTGAAAGAGGATGCACTTGTAAGGAGAAGCTGCAGCCAGAGGTTAATTACATTTTACAGTATAATATAAACTGACATTAAAATGTTTAAGAGCTCGACTGTGTATCACTACTTAAAAGTCTTCAGTCTTGGGCATTTTTATAGAGGATGCTTGGCAGGCAGGTTTCTTTCCAAATAGGTTGGAGAATTTGCATCTTCTTTCTTTTTTTTAAGGATTTAGGGTGTGTGCTGTTGCCTCTTTGTGCAATCCCAAACCAACTTCATGATAAGTTTATGGTTGGTGGTGACCGTACCATCTGCTGCAAAGCATTTTGGTCATGAATTTGCTGAATGTTCAGGGTTGTTATTATGCTGCAGAGTGGGGAAAAAATCCTTACCAGAACTAAAGCCTTTTTTACACTAGTGTACACAGATAAGCCACTAGGATAAAACCACTGGCAGTAAAGTCATGCCCAACATTCTGCTGGGCAGCCCTGCATCTTACCATCACAGAGATGTTACTTCACACAAATGACACCTACCTCAATGTTTTTGCAGACCCAACACAACCCTCATGTAACAGAATCCCAGTACTTCCACTACAGGTCATCCTGCAATGCTCTTTGTCCACACCGTCTGTGAGCAGAGCTGTGAAAGACCGACTCACTGCTCACATGTGGATGTTACACTAACATGCAACTGGTTATCAGGCATCACCAACATTTTAAAACTGCACATATGTAATCCACGATGGAAATTTGTGCTTTTAGCAAGGGGCATGGTTCTCCTTCATTCTCAGAAGATGCTTTTTGTTGTCATTTTTATCCAAATGCCACAGAGGATAATTAATACCATTTTTAGGTGTTTTTCACTAATATGAAGGGAAATTATCTTTCAAGATGAGTCATGAGTGGGAAGAAATGTTAAAGATTGTTTCTTGAGTGCAGAGGTGGCCAATCTTTGAACTGATCTTTATTACATCTATAAAAACTGACTTTTAAATCAGATGCACTCACATGCTCTCTGTCAGTCAATGGCAGTTCTGCTGCAGCTTCCCCCTCCAGTCTCCCCAGAGAGTAATGGAGTATTGGATCTCATAGGGCGATAGGAAACCAATCCAGGGTGAATCACTTGTGGTAGCTCATATCTGGCGCAGATGTTGTCGGCCCACATCTCTCCCTGGGCAATATTTTACAGCCGTCTCCTCCTCCTGTTAGTAACTGTACGGACGTGATGGAACAGCGGATTAAACTATATCAGTTCGGAATGTGTTGAAGGGTGGGGTTCCTGTTAGCGACAGACTTTTCTGTTTGGGTGAACGTGTAATTATCTTTGAGGAACCGCTGTGACACACCAGATTTGCAATCATGCTTAACTCAACAGGACAGGTTTAGAAATTGATACAACTGACAGCTTTCCAGCGATCTGAGCCAATGAAACTTTACCGTGTTTGGCAACGATGCTTGTGCTCAGATGAAGCCTAGCTTACAAGTTGAAACACAAAGCGGCTGAAAGAGGATGTAGTGGAAATGCAAGACACAGAAACAGGCACTCAGGCCGGTTGTCATCATGGATGCATATTTTATACATAAATTAGTGTGCACTTAAGCGTTGGTGTAATTAGTAATTGCTCAAACTAACAGGTTTGACTATTTTGTGTAATTAAAAGCTTGAAAATGAACCGTCCTGACATTTAGTGTATGCTTATGCTAAATTAAGCATGCATACGGTTAGATTATTAGTATATGTCTTTTGGGGTGCATTTGTTTTGTTTGTTTGTTTTTGTGCATAATTATGTGAAGTAAGCCGCAGAACTGATAATGAAATGTCCATCTTGTAACTTAAAACTGCCAACGTTTTATGTAGTGCATGTTCTTAAATGAGTTAATCATGTTGCAGTGTATTACTCCAGGTAAAGCTCTTTTAGAAAAACACTAAAGATGAGCAAACATGTTCTCCTTTGCTGTCTTTTTCCAGTTTGTGGAGACATCCATGGGCAGTTCTTTGACCTGATGAAGCTGTTTGAAGTAGGAGGATCACCGGCATCCACGCGCTACCTTTTCCTGGGAGACTACGTTGACAGAGGGTATTTCAGTATTGAAGTGAGTCCACATATTTGTTTTTGTCCTTGCACTGAGGGACTAATCAAGCATGACATACGGCATGTCCCTGACAGAAGCGGGGTGTTTTAATAGCTTTCTTTGAGCATAGATGAAATCGGGCTGCAGATATTACAATGGTAATGGACTGTAGTGATAATTGGAAATGTAGTCTGGAAAGCAATTATCACAGCAGATCTAAGGGTTATTTATTTAGAAAGAGATTTTTAATCTAGAACAAAACACTAGTATTTAATAAACATAATACACACACATATATATATATATATTTTTTTTTGCCGTTGCATCACCTTAGACCTGAGACATCTCACTTTTATTAATAAAACATATTATAATAGATCGTGCTGTACCTGTCCTCAGGTGTTTCCTTTGAAGGTTTGTCATCTCTTTCTTCAATAAGCTTCAAAACACATGACTAAATGTACTGTGGGAATGTTTGAATAGATGCAGAAGTACTTGTTTGAGTCTGACTCGCTGTGTTTTTTGCCTTCAGTGTTGCTATAGATGACACGTTAACCCCCCTCATCTCTCTCTGTTCTTCTGTTTCAGTGTGTGCTGTACTTGTGGGCCTTAAAGATCCTTTACCCCAAAACACTGTTTTTGCTGCGTGGGAATCATGAATGTCGACATTTAACAGAGTATTTCACATTTAAGCAGGAATGTAAGTATTGTGCCTGTCCCGTGATTGGTTATAGATTTGGTTTTGCACATCCCGAATGAAGAGTTATTCTTTTTTTATTCAGTAGGTGTATGATTTAATCACTCACTTTGAGATGACTTGATTTTACCTTTCCTGATATTTATACATGTCAGAACTATTTGTGTTGGACTCGGATGGGATGGGGGGGGGGTTAAACTGTGAAATTGAACTCTTTTTATAATGTTTGGGAATTTCTTTTGGCAGTGGCAAAAGCCTTTCCACCCCGGACTCTCGCACGCTGCCCCAGTCTAAGAGAGTAGCTTTATTTGACTTGGCCGGCTCTCTCCTCCCTGCCCTGTTTCCCTTGTATGACAGGTAGAATTAAGTATTCAGAGAGGGTGTATGACGCATGTATGGACGCCTTCGACTGCCTTCCCCTGGCTGCACTTATGAACCAGCAGTTCCTGTGTGTACACGGGGGACTATCTCCAGAAATCACAAATCTTGACGACATCAGGAAAGTATGTGACTGATTTGACTATTTTTCCTAATAATTCCATAAAGCTCATGTGTTTTTTTTTATTTCTTGGCTGTTAAAGGCTCTAGGATATCAATATGGTTGTTGAAAATAAGAGCTACCAGCCTGCTATCTATATTTTCTCCTTTGGGTTAAGCTAATAAAAAAAAAAGCTGTGTTTGTCTTTCTTGTATGTGCTGTGAATACAAAAACCTTGCTTGCTGTGCATGAAGTGATTCTCCCAGATCTTTGTGCTCTTGGACACGGGGGGATTGTGAGCACCAGAACAGTCCTTCCTCTGATTAAAAAACCTGGAAGAGTCGGATCCTGCTTTCAAACTAATTCAATAACTCCAAAATGGATTTTGTGGCTGCAATCAAAGGGCTCGCATCATTAAGTATCCACCATGATACCCCATTAAAGCTTTTTGTTTAAGACAGAGCTATTTGTTCACGAAAGCAAAGTCATTTTTGTTATGTTTTTTTTAAAAAAAAAGCCTTTTCAGAGCATATCTGACAGTGTACTGAACGATAAGTGCTGTCTTTGACACATCATTCATGTGTGCACTTAATTTGAAATCACTTCATGCTCCTTTATGATGATGGCTGCTGTTTTACAGGGACTTCTCTTAAGTAGTATATCAAATTATTTGCAATTTTCCAGACCAACAGTCTGACAGGGGCCCTCACGTTTCCTTCCACAGCTAGACAGATTCAAAGAGCCTCCAGCATACGGACCGATGTGCGATCTGCTGTGGTCTGACCCTCTGGAGGACTTTGGAAATGAGAAGAGCCAAGAGCACTTCACACACAACACAGTGCGAGGCTGTTCCTACTTCTACAGGTGGGTACCTTTTTAATTCTCTGTCCATTGCAGTTGTCTTATTGCTTATTGCATCAAGTATTCCACGTAGCAGCCAGAGAGATAAGATATTTCCTCCTAGCACTAAATTGGATATGTAGATTCACACTATGTTTTACATTGGGTTGTTGGAGTTGCTGTATCTCCTATAATCATGTGGAGGGGGAGGGTGGGAGGGTGTCTAGTGTGGTCAGGACATAGTGGTCATTTGAGGAACCTCAGAGAGTGTTGTTAGTATTTATGCAGCCTGCATTACATCAGTTGAGCTGAGTGATGCTTGGAAACACAGGAAATGCTTGGAGCGAGTAGCTTGCACCGTCACAAAATGTAATGAACTGTCACATTACAACAAGGCATAGTCCTGTGTCTAAATGCATTCTCCATTCAGCTTATTATGACTTCAGCTTCACTTATTTGGCCCCTGCGTGTCCACAGGCAAAGCAGCAGAAGTAGACGGAAATGGCCCGGGGCTCCTAATACGCGTTACGTTGTCTTATTTATTTGATAGCAGGTGTTTCATAATAACTTTCCTAATGGTGTTTTAATGTTGATGCTTCAAAACGACTCTTGCGCTTGAGTTGCTGTGGATTTTTGTTTGCCTCAAGATCTTTTTATGTTTAAATGAAGCGTTGCTGTGCATGATCCACAACTGGTTCTGTGTTGGGGGAAAAAAACAAACTTTAGCCGCTAATGTTTTTGTTTAACTGATGCGAGACTGGGTAGAAATGCCAGGTATGTAGCCTTTCCTCCCCTCAAATAACTGATCTGAATGTCAAATGCTCGTTGTACCCTCATCCCGTTTAACCTCTTTGCCAATTGGTCAAAATTCCTCCGGAGTCTTGTTTTCATCAGTGTCCAACGCTTCATCTGCCCAGGGGATGGCTGCTAATTGGCTTCACACTGCTTTTCAAGATTTATGAGACGGTTTCAGGCAGACAGAGGGAGAAAGCCATTTCTCAACAACCCCTCCTCAAAAACCATCAGCTTCTTTTTGTTGCTCCTGTCTATTTCCTCCAACGCTGCAGGCACGCTCGTAACACTTTTACAAACGCAATTCAGGCATGAAATTGCACATGCTTGAAAAACGGCAGCTTTTATTGTTGCCTCCACACAGCGGTGTAGACCGGTCAACTCAAAGGGATTCTGTTATCTTTTTAAAACCCTTTATTAAGTCTTTTTGATTCGCGATATTGATATTTAACTAGAATAATAAACCTGGGAGTGGTGCTCATGACCAGATTACTCCTGGTGTCCGCACAGCTCGCTAACATCTGTGCACCTGTCGTCGGCCAGATGGGAGATGATCTGAACCCGGAATTTATCTTTTGTACTCTCAAACAACGCCATATGGCACGTGTCTACATCTGCCGCAGGAAATAACACGAGAAACAAATCATTTATTTCTAATATTTGAAGAAAAGATAGCTTTTTTTTAAAATTGCCTCTCAGCAAAGCCAATGCTCGCATGGTTCCCAGCAGATGTTTGTTGCCAGTAAAGAAGACGCATGTTCTCATATTGACGTGCACAAAAGCATTCACTTAAAGGTAATTTGCTGTACGAGTTTGCTGTCTAATGAGCAGGCCCCTAAAGGTCTATAAAGCCAAGTAATAATGTATTGTGTGCCCTACTTGACCAGAACTCCAGAGCAGCTTCGTGCACTCGTTATAAAACCTGAATTGTGCGTAGTGTTGATTATAAAGGAGGAATTGTTTTGCAGATTTGTCACGCTGCTGAAGAAGAAGAAGAAGTAGGGTTTGGGTTTGATTGCACCATGTAGGTGTTGTTCATTGTTCTGTGATGTTGCAGGGGTGTTGCGCTTGGATTACAGAACATAGTGTGAGATCCAGCCGGTATTTGGAACGAGCACATCAAATTGCTTTTCTTGAATTACTCAGATTTAGACATCCGGGGGTGTTTATGGATTCTGGTTGCACTCGCTTAACATAACCTGGAGATAAATTAATGGTTACCCTGTGAGATGAGCCCAAGGAGGCGGATAGTCTATTCAGAACAATAAAAACACAATTTTCAGTGACTGGAGCAAACTAGTGAGAAATATTGACAATACACAAGGTAATGGCGATCTCCTTGCTTGATTCATCTACCATCAGGTTCACTGAAGACTGCCAGATACCCAAACATTTCATCGTTAGTGCTGCAAATCAGCCAAAACCTCTAGAGCAAAAGTGAAAAAGAAACAAGAATGTGAGAAATCCTCCAAGTGTTGCTCACTTTCTACATTACAAACCATCCCACGATTCCAAAATCCTATCAGTCACTGGGATTTTGATGCATGTACTTCTCACATGAATGTTGATAATGCTGTTTAAGTCACATAGTCTTATAACCAAGGCATTTATTGAAAGACATCTGGATCCCCAGTGGAGGCTCCGCTGGGGGTCAGAAAGCTTTGAAGCCTTGTAGTTTGATTGTTGGCAGTACAGCTTTTGGTCTTGCTACTCCCAGACTGAATAGATCAGCATGAGTATAAAATACACTCTAACACTCCCCAGCGGTAGCGTTTTATTTTTTTCTTCCAGGAGTCTGATGTGAATCATGTCATACCTGACATTTTTAGCTCCATTCAAAAAGAAAATCTAACATTTTCTTGAAGCATCACACCTACCAGGCTAATGCTGAAGCTTGTTTAAAAGCAAAACATTGTATTAAACAGTAATATTGTCTTTGCTCATTTAAATGTTAACCAGTGCTTTCTTTACAGCTAATTTTTCACTGGAGCACCTCTCTATATAACCTGCAATGGAGAAAATTGAGCTTGAACTCGAGTTGTTTGCCCACTGTTGCTTTGAGCACAATCAATAATACCTTTGGCTTATTTAGTTTTTTCCTATTGATTGTCCTTCTTGGGTTTGCTTGGATTTTTCTTGATGTCTGAGTAAACTAAATGTCTCTTTATTCAACAGCTACCCTGCAGTCTGTGACTTTCTACAACACAATAACTTATTATCTGTCATCCGGGCCCATGAAGCGCAGGATGCTGGGTAAGTGTTGTGGCATTTTCGTCTTTTCCCACCGCACTGTCACAGCAGTAATTCAGAATCTGGTGTTAAGTGCAAAACGTCCTTTGTATCAGGGGGTTTCTTAAGTTCGTCTGGAGAGCAGGTTTGAGGCGGTGCAAACTGTGAGAAAGGGGTCTGTTGATCCAAGAAATGAATATCCAGCATGGAGTGTGAGTCAGCCAGATGTGATAGATCAAGGATGACTCATGCAGATCTGGTTCAGAACTCAACAGCTTACCCGGAGACTCGAGATAAAGAAGCAGGAAAGTTCTTTGGGAAGTTTGCTTTTTGAGAACGGGCAGGTGGTTGAATGTAGCAAGCTGGTTTCGCCTCTGAGCAAGGTCAAGGCAGTAGGAGGCACGGCACAAAGTTGTTTACACTCCTACTGCGCGGTCTCATGGGACACCTTGCCGCATCTCAGATGGGATTGTAGTCCCGAGATGCCTCCAAACACATATGTAATTGTGTTGATGGACTCTATCTAAGTCCAGGAAATAAGTGATAAATCTAAAATAACGCATCTTGTTCGAAATATGAGAATAAAAAATGCAGACTCCTCGTGTTAGCACAGAAGGTGGGAGTCTAATATTGGCTTTTTAGCAGTATGATGTCAACTTGCAGGCTTGTTTCACCTGTAACTCAGGGATTTACTCCCCTGTGGGTCGGCCTAGGTGTCCCAGTTGCACACACTCGTACAAGAGGTTGTAATATCTTCTAAAAGTTGTCTTTGCAACAAACAAGAAGGCTTAAAGTTACCCAGCAGAAAAAGAGACACACTATTCCCAACTAATAGTAAATGTCCTGGAAAGAGTAATTGCTGATGGCAGAAACAAAAACAATGCATAAGATTTTACTTCAATGTGCACTATAAACTCTGATTTTAACTGATGCTTCTGTTTTGGCACCAGATATCGCATGTACAGAAAGAGTCAGACCACTGGCTTCCCATCCCTTATCACCATCTTTTCAGCACCTAACTATCTAGATGTCTACAACAACAAAGGTAAGAAGAGGGAATCTGTCATGATTAGTCCACATTAGCTCACAATGAGACTATCACTTTCTGTTCTGTGACTGGCCACGGGGGGGGTTGCTGTCAAATTTAAGGACAGCTTTGGGAAATCTCAAACTGCCTTTCTCATACCATTCTGACATCACTGCAGGAAAAGCTCACATGTTAATGAGATCATGATGAATAGTTTTGTTTTAAACCTCCAGCTGACATGGCTCGTGGGCACAGTGCCATAGAATGGATTTAGTTGTTTTTTTACAGTAAAACATGTAGAAATTAGTTTATTTTTCCTTTTAAAACTTCAGTAATGCTTGTCTTAAATCAGTTCTGCTAATGACTGCCGGGATTTTAGGAATAAATAAATGTCCCATTTAAAAATTTCAATCATATGAAGTGTTTTTGTAGGGGAGAGGTTCTCCTCTGACTGCAGCATTTTGATGTACACTGGGAGGGAGCTGGTGTGAAATAAAGCGGCCTGGTGCTGGTTCACTTGGCGCCTGGCGAAGCCCTTTTGCTGCGCCGCTGCGCCCATGCACCAAGACAGGCTTGCCTTTGTGCTGTGAGTCAGCATTTTTCCCTGCAAAACAGGCTGGTGTCTGCTTTAACGGTGTGGGCATATTTGGAGTGAAGGCAGCAATGGGCAAACCACAGGAAAGGGAAATGGAAAGGAAAGAATGATGGTGCTGGGGCATGCTGTTTTGATGAAATGCCATAATGCTGCAGTACTACTGGTGTAAGGCGACTTCACACACAAGCAGGGGTCGTCCCCCCCTTTTTTTCCTCCTCCTGCAGCATTTGCTAGCATTCAGACATTGATTTAAGTTAAGTTTACATTTCTTTCACCTCTTCCCCACTAGCCTACGCTATGCAAGACAGAAACAGCAAGTCAAAGCACCTGTCTAGATTGTTGGTTATTATTAGGGAACCTATTTGCTCCATGCCAACTAATCTTCCTATGGCTTCCACTCAACACAACACAACATAATGTTAGGTGTATATTGTTTTTAGGGATGGCCACCAGTACCCTGGAAAATCACTCACGCCTCTCAGGCTCAAAATGGAACAGTCAAGATATCTAAAATGATTTGGTCTGCACTATTCCACATGGCTATCAGAGGGAGGAAAATTACTGTTTGTATTGGCTCTGACTTCATTTAGGCACAAAGATGCATCTTACTTAGTAGGGGTACATTTTTTTTCTTTTCTCTTCATCATTTACTCTTAAAATGGTTTCTCTTTAGACAAATCAGTCATGATAATACAGATACGATTGGAGAGGAAGAGAGAAATTTCTGTGCAAATCAACATCCCTCTAGCTAAAAGTCTGGGCAGAGGTTTTATGTTGAAGCTTTTAAGGCTTCAATAAATTATTTTGTTCCCAATTCGCTTTATCAATTATTTACTTGACTCTGCTGGATGGATTTTTCTTCGCCCCACAGTTGCACCATTTCATGGAATAGCCACAGTTAATCGGTGCAGTCCTATCAGTCCTGTTGATGCTCCTCTAATCAGTCATGTAGGTGGGCTTTGGTGGTGGAACTGAAGCTCATGTAATGAATCCCACTGCTCTTCGCTTTGTGCTGTAGCTCTGAGCCCGCTGAGCAACGCCCCTGTGATTGATGGCCAATCGAGTGGGTACATAAATCTTAAAAGGAAGGGAGGACGCATCAGCAGTACCCATCAATCCTGTGCTGGGGTTTTGGTCCGATTGGCCAATGAGGCATCTCCACGTGGGAGGAAAAAAGTAGTTAGCAGTGCACCTCCCATCACAGAGGAGGAAGTGGCAGGAAATTCAACTTCTAACTGAGTCAGAATAAATAATCCAAACCTAAATGTTGCTGAGGAGGAGACTCGCTGAAGTCCAGCTTCTACATGCCTTCCATAGCATCTTCTTGCAATCAAACTGTTGGTTTTGCACTAAAGTGTCGGGCATTGACCAGCTGTCCATCACCGCTCTGACCCCTGCTCCCTACCAGTAAAACAAAAAAAGCAGGGCGGACACGCGAGCTGGCAGCGAAGCAACATAGCAGCAGTGGTTTGGCAGTTTTTACTGGTTAATCTTCCCCAGTTTTGAGTCCTTATATGATACCAGGGAGAAAATATGTGTTTGATATTGTTTTTGGTTTTGCATTAGTAGATGCTGCATCATTATTGACCAGTCCAAGAGGCCAAGAATGAGTCCTGATAGTTGCTCGGATGAAATATAGGACATGATGCTGCTAATGCTGCTTTAACAGTGAAGGATTGTTGTTTTGCTTCCTCTCAAGTTCCTCTCTTGTGGTTTTGTTTAGTGATGAGTTTGAAACAGGGATGAAGTGATGGAGTGGAAACTTGAATGAATTAAAAGGAAGAGTAGATAACTCTAGCTGATTGAGCCTGGGCAGACATCACGATATACTCCATTTCCTCCCTGCACTGAAGTGGAATGGGATGACTGGCTCCAGGTCCTGCCACTGGAATACATAGCAGAATGGAAGCCAGAGCAGTGACGATGCTAGTGCAACAGGGAATTCATTTTTGCCTCTTCGTCACTCGCGCCAGGGAGAAGAGTATCCCTGCCGGCAGATGCTCATCCATCTGTTATCATCCTGGCCATGACTGGGCTTCCCTTTGTTTTTCTGTAAACGTGGCTCTGCTACAAAACTTCTCATGTCGTGTTAAACTAGAAAAATACATGACATAATGTAATGCAGGGGTAGGCACAGCTTGTGATACCATAGATTTTGGACATTATCAGTGCAAAGTTTTATGCAAACGTCACTTCTCATTTCTTTATATGTAAAAAAAATTGACATATGTGCAGTGATTTATCAACACATTTGCAAACATTAATGAAAAAGCAAAAGAAGAGTTTGAATAATTTCAACAAGCTTAATAATAAGTCTTTAACATGGCCAGAACCCTGTTAGGCAGGTTTTTCTTGTAATTTCTTTCAGATGATCCCACACTGCTTCAGTGCTGTTGAGGTCCAGGCTCTGGGGAGGATTCATCACTCCGAAACAGTTGCCTCTGATTGTCAGTCTTTTGTTATTTTGGCAAACCTCAGTTTTTTTCCTCTTGTTTCGGCTTTCCATGGAGATTGTTTCTATCAAAGTTTAGGGGGAAAGTAGCTGGATCAGCTGGAGGGTCAGATGCATCTGTTTCAATCCTGTTTTCCTGTTTCCCAGAGGCAACCCCCTTTTGGAATTTCTACTGATAGTTTCTTTTGTACGCCTCCTGTAAATCAATCATTGTTCAGTAACCAAAAAAATAAACCATTCCTTTGAATTAGGCTGGGTTAATATTGAGGAACTACAGCAAAAGATCTACTTAGAAGAAAATAAAGCTGACTAGGGTGGATAAAGGTTTTACACAGTACAGTTTTATCATCACAAACTGTCTCTTTCTTTTTTTTTTCAATTTTTTTCATTGATTTCACTCTATATTTATTAGGGACTAATGATGATTTGAGGCCACATCACAAGCTGCATTACTTTCCTGCAACATCATCCAGCTCAGCATGGTTCAGTCTATCTGCTGTGAGAGTAAACCCTTAGCAGGACACCATTACACTACAGGGATGCTCACACTCAGTGCTATGAATCCAATGGTCACTTTAAAGTCACTGTGTATGTATATGGATTGTAGAAATCCAGATTTTAGTTGGGATTAGATCCACGTCTAGCTGCTCAACAGGTCATTTTTAAAGAGATATGGCCTCAAGCTACAGCAGAAATGAACCAGTTTCCAGTGATGTTTTAAATGTTTTCAGTCATTTGTCACCTGAAATGAAATCGTTTCACTGTACATGTGCATCATTCAGTTCGTGCCTTCATCTGGATGTGGAGCGCTGAATGTAATGACCCAGGAAGGTCTGGGTTGGAATACTAACAGAGTGGAACTTTATACCTGAGGCTTTAGAGACAGCTCTGCAGTCAGCATTAAAGTGTTGGGAAAAGACAGTGGGAATCTCCCTGTGGTCTCAAAGCAGATTTAATAGTCCTTGTTACCGGGGAAACCAGCTGGAGGCCCTCCCTTATGAATAATTAATAAGCGGGTGTCGCCAATATCTGTGTTAGCGTTGCAGTAAGTTTGGCCTGAGTTGGCATCTTAACCACCGGAGTTGCAGAGACCTCTAGTGGCTGTCACGTAGGGGATGGATTTAACAGAACCCGCATCCTTCTAGATGATGAATAACTTTGCAAACAGTTGTATTTTTGTCGTATTAACAGAGGAGCAAAGCTCTAATCGTGTCCCCCTCATCTGCATGTTCAGTGGAGTATTCTAAAATAAAAGTGGGCCTTGAACTGCTCGCAGCCAGAGCTCAGCGAATGCATTTGTTTTGCACTAGGGAGGTTGTCGGGTGTCTCTGTTCCTTTAAAGGGAATCTGATTTGAAGGAGCGACAGCAGGGGAGCTGACCTTCTCCCCCGCTCTGCCTTTTTTCCCTCTGGGCTTCCATGGCTGCATTCAATCAAGTGCCTCAACGATGTTTATGCAGTGTGTGATGTTTATGCAATGGCTGCCCACGTGTGCAATTGCTTTCATGCACACCAACGCACATGGATAAAGTATATCAAGTAATGCAGGGTTTTGCTGATGGTGATAATAGTTCCACATGGATTATAGAAGTCCCGTTTAAAAGTTTTCATTTGTGTTGGGTGACCCAATTTTCATTGCACCTGGACTTATAGCTGCCTGGAATCCAGGTTAGATGGCTTGCTGTCACTGAGACTGAGGCAGGAAAGTCCCCCATGGTGACCCAGCCATGGTGTCCGCTTTCCCCAGACTGGCCTTGTGTGCTGGAGAAGCCGAAGCGTCTATTTCCAGCATGGATATTTATGTTTGGCAGCTCTGATGTTTGCCTCTACACCCACGTTCACACTGCACCCCAATCACGGTTGAAGAGGTCACATGGGACACGTCACGGTCAGGAGGACGTTTCTGTGTGGTTGCTGAAGAATGCACCGACGTGACGACATACTAAGCAGGGTCACGGCAGTGGTGTAGTGTCTTCGGAAAAAATCCGCTTCTGCAAAATAGGCTTGAATTAAAAGCAAAGCTGATTAGTTAGGATGGTTTCTTTTGTGTAAACACCAGCCTAATCACACCCACAGCAGCCAATCCTGTTACATGATCAATATATCTGTTTGAATCATTTAAAGCTGCTACATGTGGAATGTTGTGCGTCTTTGCAAACACAATGGGGATAATAATCTGCTTCTAGACGTAGATGACCAACTAGGGATGCATGAGGAAATTGACTTGCTTTCATTGCCACAGTAAGATCAGTCTCATAACATGTTCTGTTTTGCTGTTTAAATCTGGTGGTTAAAATGGGAAAAACGGTTAAATAAAGTTTTTTGGGGACAAAATAAACATGAATTCTTGCAGAAAACAGATTTTGATACAATCTAGTATTATAATTCTTTTGTAAGGGGAAATAAATGAGTAGGTAGCTGCATTTAGTGGTTAAGTGTTCATGTTGAGTTGTTTGGAAATCAAGAGGATACTTAAGGTCATTATAGTATTCAGTACTTTTACAATTATTGCACATCAATACTCCATCTTTACTAGAAATGGCTTTTTCTGTTTTTAGTCCTATAGAGCCCAAATGCTGAGCCATGTGCTCCTTTGATTTAATTCATATATCCAATCCTTCTAAATGACAGGCATGTTTCACCAAGTCAGAAGGGGGTAATCAATACTCTGCGGAAATTATCCACAGGAGAAAAAAAAAAGGGAATTGATTTTTATTCTGAATCTTGTGCAGTTTTCCACTCTTCATCTTCACAGCCCAGGTTGTAATTGCATTTCAATTAGTCCTACTGTGATTGCAAGCGATTGACTGTGTGTAAGATCAGCGTTCGTGTGGCTGTGTAGGCCTTTTTTTTTTTACTTATGCATCTTTTTGTCACCACTGTAGGTTGACTGACAAGCTCTTGAGCTGCATCCAGCCTGAGGTCATTGGATTGAATGAACGTTTTGGCGATTTTTGCTCATTTCACAAGAGTTTTTAGCCAACTGAAGCTCTCTCTCGTTGTGGTGTTGTTAAATCACACCTCAATGCAACACCTGCACCTAATAAATCATTAACTCTAAAAGTAAACAGCAAAAACACCTAAGTAATTTGAATATGACACCTTAAGATTGATATTCTGTCATATTTTTTAAATAGTTTCTTCTTTATCCTTACTGTTTGATCAGCTATCATGTATACCAATGCATTTTGTCTTCTGTTCACAGCTGCGGTGCTGAAGTACGAGAACAACGTGATGAATATCCGACAGTTCAACTGCTCACCTCACCCTTACTGGCTGCCCAACTTCATGGACGTTTTCACCTGGTCCCTGCCTTTCGTCGGAGAGAAGGGTGAGGGTTTATACACACATTGACCATATGAGAAAATCTGCACAAAGTTAAATCCAATGTTTCTTTCGTTTGTTTGTATTGAAAAGGGCCTAAAGAAATGTTTCACGTTCGATGCGGTCCTATCAATATTTAATAGATTCAGTAATAACTAACTACATGATTTATGAGCCAGAAATGCGACAACTGTGTGAATAAAGCAGTCAATGAAAAGGAAAGTACGCAGACATTAATCTTGTAAGTTTTAAAGATTAATGACAGATTTTTTTAGGTTTGGATGAAACTTAAAGCCACCGCTGGGCTTGAGAGTCTGAGGTGTTTGTGCTGATATGTTTTGCATCATCATGGTTACAACTAAACACATCTACTTTTATCTCATTGATACAAACAACATTGTTCTACTTGTTTAGTTGTTTGTTAGGATCCAGTGTAATAAGCCTAAGCAATGCTGCGTTGCTCAAGTTCAAGCTTTGCTTGACTTTTTACATCAGGCGTGCCCATGTCTGGTCCTGGGGAGCTAGCATCCTTCCACTTTTAGATGCATCCCTTCTCCAACATACCTGATTGGCTCATCCCTGGGCTTCTGCAGAGCTGCATAACATGACATGAAGGGAATTCAGGTGTGTCACGAGGAGGGATGCAGCTAAAACTTGCAGGATAGTTGATCTCCAGGACCAGATGTGGGCACCTTGGGTTTACATTTAACATGCTGACCGAGGTCTGATTTTGGAGTTACCTTGCTGGGTAGTCTGGTCTTGATACTTTTACATTAGAGAATAACCTCTGAATTACTTGGAAACAACCTTGTAACCAGTTCAAGATTGTTGGACAGCAACAGCTGATCATTGCTGATCTCTTCTTGTTGGCATCATGTAAAAACACATTAATGCTGTTGAACAGGGTTCAGCAAGTTCAGTCCTGCAGGCTTCTATAACATTTGGTTCAAATAAGACGGATCAAACTGCTTATCGGTTTATTCTCAGTGACTCATTTATTTTAATAAGTTGTGTGGAAACAGGGAAACCTCTCTGTGGCTGTCTACAGTAGTACTTGCTGACCCCTGCTATAGACAAACAAGCTGCCTGAACCTCTGTTTTAATACAGATGCTCATGTTAGTGAGTTAGTTAAGTGCATTTGTTACATGTTGTTTTTGTTAAAATAGTATTGTCATATGGAAATGTACAATGTTTTGTAATTAATCTGACAAATTGTTAAACAGCAAATCTTTTTCATTATTTTTATTATGTCCTGATTTGTATGATTTCAGCTCAACCTCAGTGCAGCAAAAGCTCCATCTCTTCATGTTTCAGAACACATACCATGCAGTGAATATTGACTCAGTTGCTTTTCAGAAATGGACTCAGAGGCTTTAAGTTGAGCTAACCAAACTTCGTACTGAATCAGTAATTCTTCTGACAGCCAGTGAAGGGAGGCCACCACTGCAGTAATGCCTCTACGTGCTCTGTCTGTCAGAAAAAGGACTCAATCATGAGCCTTCTGCGCATGAGATACAGCTGCTCGTCTGAGGCAGATATGTAATGATTTATAACAGTGTAATTATGTAGCTTTTTGTTCAAATATCTAATCGTGAATCCCAGCGATGGAGTCAATAATAAAAGATGTAGGAAAAAAACAGCTGTGGCTGAGATCTGCATTGCAGAAGCCTTTGTGTCCTGAAGATAGTTGTACAAGTGCAGCTGCGACACATCTGTGGTACTTAATCACACACAACTCACTGCATTTGGCATGATTGTTATGAACAGCTCCTTTCCCAATAATGCTGTGTATCATTTACAGATTAACTGGCTGCATGTTGGCGAGTTGATCAGGAAAACTTGTTTTCATTCTAACTGGAGTCACTGAAGTTGGTCGCTTTCCCAGCGGGCCTTATTCACGCAGATATTAAAATGAACACAGCTGGAGATTTGAACTAAACATCTGTTGTCCTCTCTTTACAGTGACTGAGATGCTTGTGAACGTGTTGAGTATTTGTTCCAATGATGAGCTAACAACTGATGAAGAGCTGGATGGTAAGAAATACGTTCAGCAGCTTTCACTGTAGTTTGCTTTAGCTCCACCAGAGGGAGACCTCCTTCCACTTGTTTCATTAAAATCTGATACATACAGACTTGTTTTTTTACTCATGCAGTTATCAGAACAATCACTTTACGATAATACAGATTCTTGTTTTATTAACATTCAGCAGTTATCACATGCACTTGTTTCAGTCGGTATCAAAGCTGGAAGATTTAAAATAGCTTATTAAATCCATCTCGTTAGACTTTCATGCTTTATATCTGCATGTAACATAAGACAGAGGCAAGTTTGATGATCTCGGGTTATCTCTAGTGAGATAATCAGTTTTCCTCTGCCTGCCCCAGCTCTGATTGCCAAACAGGAAGTGATCTCACCACTCCTTCCCCTCCTCCTCACATAGTTTGACTCTCACACATGGGTGGGGCATCAATATGCTGGCAGATCTCACCCACGTTTGTAGAACTTCTTACATTTTTACATTTAAACACAAACTTTTCAATCATTTAACGATCAGGGAAAACAGGAAATTATGTACATTTTTACTGCTGTAATTGGGCTTAAAATGGAAACTTTTCCAATAAAAGGGGTTTCTAGTTTAGTATTATATGTTTGTGTATGTTTCAGGTTCAGGATATTTCAAGTTCAATACCCAGTATTAATGTGTGTTTTTAGATTTTAAGAAGAAGATCAGCTTACATTGTTTTGAATATTAGCCTAGCTCATGAATTACACCATAGCTTAAATTATTAGCAGTCCTTTAACATCTCTTCATGTTTCAACTCATTTCTTTATTATTTTAGTTGAGCCACTGATTCTGTCACATATTCCCGTTCTTGTGCTGGCTTTGTGTCTCCTCATAAGCTCATGTTATTCATTAGTTTTGCAGCTATCTCGACTCTATTTTCTATCTGTTTTCACACCTGACATTTGATTATCATTTTTGTTTCTCACTCATGATCTCCCTTTCAGTGCCCTTGTAATCTCTGATGATCTTTTTGTTGCCCTGGTCTTTGCTTGCTGTTGTTTCCATGGTTTCCAGTTGCTGCTACATTGATTTTTCTATCCTCACTACATTCTCACATCTTCCTCTCCTGTCTTTCTCCTGTCTCATGCCATAATGTTGTCACTTTCTTGATTTAATCATATAATTTCTGATTTTTTTTATGTTTTCCAGAGTTTTGTGCTCAAGTCATCGCTTTTCTTTACACTCTTTGTGCTTTCTTGCTTCCTATTTCTATCTTCCACGTCATCTTTCATTCTACAGCCATCCACTGATTTATCTATCCTTTCTCTTGTCCTCTCCTCTGGGGGTGTTTCTTGAGAAGGACAGCTAATATATCCCCCCAAAAAAGGTACAAACATTAGCTATACTGGTGTGTGCAGCAATTGCTGGACTTTTGCTTGCCGTCTGCCTTTCTGAAGTCTGTAAACTAACATCACTGTTGAACGCACCTTTAACGCTTCTATTGAATCTTTGTGTTGCTTTGAATCTAATTGGAAGATGTGTCATTAGGGTTAAAACTATACACATCGTTTCCAGAAGAGTTGAAATGCAGCAAAAAATTAAATCTGAATCTGGTGTTTTGTTTTAAAAACTTTATTTAAAGGAAATTATTTTCACTGTCTTCCCTGGCAAATTTTACTTTATTTAAAAATGTTAATACTAAAAAGAAAAAGTTGGAAGAGACCGGAGTTGTAGTCCTTCCAAGTACCGGTAATTGGAAAGACTCTCCAATCATCAGATTGACTAGGGACTGGTAAGGGTGTTGGGATTGGGTGTAAAAAGAGCATCCACCACCAGGTTAATCCTTACAAGGATGATAATTCATAACTAACCACTGTGTGCCAGTCAAGCAAAAGGTTAATCAGAATTGTCTCTTAATAACTTTGCTTTATGTTTCAGTGTACATTTTGATTTAAAAAAAATTAAGGGAACTGAGGGAAATTGTTGAACACAACCTCACACACTCCATAGATCCATGTGACCTCTGGAATACTTTAGAAAACTATTTGGATCCAGCACAGTCTCCCTCTACATCCTAAACTCTATTACATAAGAAGGAGGCGGATATATATCAGTAAATCTCAGATGGACAGAAAGAAGGTGAACATGATAAATAATAGTTTCAATCCTGGTTTAAAAAGAACACTAAAGGTGAGGGTTCATATACGCTCGATGCAGAAGATGATTATGCAGACAGACGGTTTAATTCGTCTCTCGCATCTGTTCTGTTTAGTCCTTTTTGAAGTGACTTAACTATCCATCACATGACACAGAAAATGAAGCAACACCACCAGAAATCCGTGGGGTAGTGTTGGGTGTATAGCTAATACAAGGTCAGTGAAAAGAACAAACACAGAAGAAGAGCAATAGGAAAAACACACACAGAAGCTACCAAATAAAAAGTATCCTAATAAGATGCAGAAGCAGTTGAGGAGTACAGTAAAATAAAACTTCTTGTGGTGTGTTTGGGTGATTGTAAACACATTTTTAGAGGCACATTACTGTTACTAACGAGTGTCAACATGCTGAAGTGATCTCAGCACTGCTCACTACTGGGCTTGATAACCATGGCAACTTAAAAGATGCATGGAAGTATGGGGGAAGCGTCGGTTGAAACAGACATCCTGATTTATGTACTTCACGGAGCAAAAATGTGGCCTCAGAGGAGTTGCCACAATACAAAATACAACTTTTTTGTGTGTATCTCTATTATCAAATTCAAAATGTACTTGTATGTTCTAAATACAACAAGGTTGGTATGTGAACACACACACAATGATTTCCTGTCTCTATTAAAAAAGGAGTAAGCCAGTGGTTTCCAACTACTGTTCACAAGGGCCACAGTCCTGCAGGTTTTCAATGTATCCCTGCTCCAACACACCTGACTCAAGTGATTCTTTATGCAAAACATTATGGGTTGTTGGATAAATTTAATTTCAGAGAAGCATTGACAACCTGCAGGACAGCAGCCCTCGTGGACCCTCTTTGGACATTTCTGGACAATCTACAGAGGTTTTTTTTTTAAATGCATTTTAGAAAATTACATTTTTGTTGAAATAGGATTTGCACATCCTTCTGCTTTTGACAAAGTTTAAGAGACAACAAAGTGATTCTTATAAGTCAAATCAGTCTTATCTTTGCTGAAATACACTATAGATTCCTGTGTAGAAGCATATTTTACAGTAAAAGCGACACATTCAACAAAAGGAGGAAGACTGTTAGTCTCACCCTAACCCAAATCTTACTCTACGTATTTACTGCATTTCTTGTATTTTCCAGTTCTACACTCTCTGGAGTCATAAAACATTTGTTTTTATGGCATTTAAAATGTTTTACACTCAGAAGTTATTACAAGCAAAACACGGAACAAGCAACTTCTCAGCACGTGCCACCATCAAACATGCAGCATAGACATGTTTGGACAAGGACCAGACCATTTACAGATGATGTACACTAACCCGTTGTACATTGTTTTAGTACTGTCTGGGGAATATGGGCTGCAAGAGTAAAAGGCACCACCGCCCATTTCTCTGAGCAATGGCAGGCAGCATGAATGCACCGATTTGCTGGGAAATACTCAGATGTGATGTGTTTATGGGTTATTATTGGCATAACCTGAAATTTATACTGTAATAATAACATGTAGATGGTATTGCGTTCTAGTTAAAACTAATAGTCCAACAAACAAGCTCTGTGTAGTCGCTGATTCTAGAAAGGAATTTAGATATTTAGAAGCAGAGAGAAGGTGATTGGCACATTTGCATTTCCGCATGATTTCATTTAGCACGGCTGAATCTCAGATTTTCTGACTCTTTTTCTGACCTTTGACTCCTCCAGGTGCCACGGCGTCTGCCCGTAAGGAAGTCATCCGCAACAAGATCCGTGCCATTGGAAAGATGGCCAGGGTATTCTCTGTGCTCAGGTATCTAAAAATGGAAAATCTCCTTTACTTTTTACATCAACTAGCACTTTAATAATTAAGTTTAATTAACAAATTATGGCAATACTTTGTGTAATAGGATCTTGCTGGTGGTAATAAACTAGCAAAGAATGATCTAACCTGCTACTATGACAGAAGATGTCAGAATAAAAGTGTTTTTTCATAATTGAATTGTTTAAATTCCATTTTGTAGGGGTGTTTGAATGTAGTGCACTCAAAATTACCCACAATGCATCTTGAAAAGTAGTGAGCATCAATGGTCACTAGAGAGGTTGATATAGACCACAATGCATTACAGGCCGCAGCTTACAATGGTGAATATAACACGAGCATTAAAAAGGTGAACAAAACACTATAGATCACACATTTTTATTCTGTTTTCATTGAGTGATACGATGCAAAGAAAAACAAAATATAACATGAAGAAATAAAACATTTTCACACGATTTGGAACGACGGCCTCAAGTGCACTACGGTTGCCATAGTTAGAGCTGGTAGTCACGTGATGTCCGACAGTGTGAAAGTAGTGAGCTTCGTGTCTTAATCACTAACAGAAAGAGGGTCAAACTTCTCCTGTAACATGTATTTAACTGTCCAGGTTACTGTCTGACCAGTTAGCTACCAGCTGTTTTGTTTTTGTGATATAAAAGATGAAGGGCTGCATGGTGGTGTGGTGGTCAGCACAACACTACACTGGTTATACTTTAACTGGGAGGTTGGAACAGTGGCCTTTTTGAGCAAGATTTTGCATGTTTTTCCTATGTGTGTGTGTGTGTGTGTGTGTGTGTGTGTGTGTGTGTGTGTGTGTGCGCGTGCGTGCTCCGGACCTCTTCTAATGAGAACAGGTGTGCAATCAGCGGTTCCGCAGAT
>JBAMHV010000005.1:5592196-5607469 GCA_037177535.1 Pseudomugil gertrudae | reverse complement strand
CCCCCCCCCCCCCCCCCCCCCCCCCCCCCCCCCCCCCCCCCCCCCCCCCCCCCCCCCCCCCCCTCCGAATACCCTGGCTTTGTCTGACTGCCCAACGACAAGCTTGTTAGGTTAATTGGTTAGCCTAAATTGTCCCTAGGAGTGAATGTTAACATGATGGAGGCCTCTCTTTTGGCCCTGCGTTGGTTTATATACAAATGCAAAATTGCACAGAAGTCTTTGTTATTTATTGTTGAGCGTAAACGAGTTGTTACAGTGGTGTCACAATGAAAGGCGGCTTCTGAATGACGACCCGCTGCTGCTCTGAACATCTAATTGCTGATAATGAACATGTAAGATTTGAATGCATCGATGCACCTGTATGTAAACATTACGAAACAAGGGTTTAAACAAGGGTAAGTTGGATCTTAGCTGTGTCTATACCCTACGTACTGAACTAAGTCCATGTTCCTTTGTTTCAGAGAGGAAAGTGAGAGTGTGCTGACACTGAAGGGACTGACCCCCACTGGCATGCTACCAAGCGGAGTGCTGTCCGGTGGCAAGGAAAAGCTGCAGAATGGTAAGACTGTCACAAGGCCACCCTATCTACAGCCCCCAAGATGGATTCCCATACATGCATAAATCCCCCTCATAAAGCAGAAACCCTGAATAAAGGCCCAACTCAGTGTTTGGAGAAGGTTCCCTTTATCACACCGTCACTTTATCCTGTAGTTATGCTCCTGTGTTTAGTTTAATGCTACTAAGCAAAAGCAGCTGCTCTATGTGGCTTGCTTTCGTTTTACACGTAGTCCTGTGTGGCTAGTTTCCCCAACAAGCAGATTTCCTTCCAACCTTTGTCATCTTCAGTGTGTCCTCTCTTAACATCTGGCATTAATACTCTGTCTTCCAGACCTGTTTTCTGTTTTCCACTGGTTTTATCTCAAATATTACTTATGTCTTTTTCTTTCTCCTTTCTCCCTAGAAACTGCAGGTATAATCGGTTGTGCAAGTATTCTGTTGTATTATCTCTTTTGTTTTTGTGAGACAAGCTTAGAGTTCAGTTCACCCTCTCAGTTCCAAACACTCCCTCAGCGAGTCTGACAAGCTGCTGCAGCTCGGAGAGCTAAAACGGCTTTCCTGAATCGCCTTTAGGAGTGCTTAAAATTCAGCTGGACTTCTGACAGAACTTATTGTTCAGACTTAGAGAGCGAGTTGTGAACCTTAGCAGCGTTCTGTCAGGTTAGATGTAGCTCAGACGACTAATCAGAATTGACACAAAACAACTGCGAGTGAAAGGAGGGGATAGCTGCCGTCTGCCTTGTCATTCCCAAAATCAAGCAGAAATCCAGACCACTTGCCTCTCTTCTCGCAGGTTCTCGCGCCACATCAGCTAGCACTTCCCAGTACGATGCCAGTTGCCTATAAAACATGATTAAAGCTGTAATGGGGTATGTCCTGTTGTGTTGCGCATGCATTGTGCTTAGTTTCAGTCAGGGTGCCGCATTAGTTTAGACATCGGATTTAAAAAAATCAAGTTAAACGATAGGATACAAGTGAACAGGAAAAGATGCAAAATCATGAAGCGTTCTGTCGGTGTTATCAGATCCCATTCTTCCCACTGGTATGTACATGCATTATATGCTGGCAGGTTTTCACTCGTTCACATCAACAGAGAAAACATCATCCTGAACTACTTGATTGCTTTAGGAGGAGGAAGCTGGAGGTAGTAGAGGGCCTGCTGCACTATGTACACTTCACAACTAGCTGGATAAGGCTAGGCAACTCAGGTAAAGGTGAGAAATCCCAGGTATCTTATTAATGATATAATATCGTTATTTGGACCAAACTTTGCTAGTGAGGTTATGTATAGATGATTGTTGACCGGGCATTGCATCACCTGTTGGATTTGTGACCTCTGAATTCATCCTTTAGCCATCGGTGATTGTCCAGATGAGGTTACATTAAGGTTTAAGAAAGGCTGGGTAGTGAGTCTCTCACAAGGTCTGCAAATGATTTCTGGAAATGAGATTTTAATATGATTGCTAGTACTGTAATTTTGCCCTCATCATTACAAGTGACATTGTTTTATGAGTGTTTGCACTGTGTGTTATTATTGCAAGCTTGTTTTAATCAGCTGATACCTATTGTTATTGTGAAAGTTTGGGAAACCCTGAAGGCATAAATGAAATGTGTATGATATGTAGGTCTAGGCCCTAGTGGCAATCAGTGGTATTGCATCTTCATGTTATCAGATTGTCATCAGCTAAAAGATAGCTCTCCATCATCGATTTTATACCTGCTAGTTTAATGTTATTAGGCTACTGACATTCTGTTTGTTTCATACTTGTGCATAAACACAAACATGTGGGTCCAGTACATACCTACTGCCTCAATTACCAGTAAGGCTGATGATAACATCTACAGAAAGGTCATGAAAGCAAGACTGGCTGTTCCCGTAGGGGACAAAAGTGAGTTACGCTCAGCTGAGTCATACAGGACCGAGGTGTTCATCTCTGGAGAAGCAGTCCTGAGGATTATCTTTTATAAAAACGAAAGTTTCTTTTTGAATATATCTGGAAGCAGCTGACTTTACAGAGAACCCGAGTGAAGGTAGAGTGATGCTCAGAGATTCCTGTTGCAACATGAGTAGAATCACATTGCTCCCCTCATTAGGCAGACACCAGTGTGCTTCTATGAGATGTTGACCCCATCATCTGTGCTGTTTGTTCGTTGCGCTTGTGCTTCCTTTTCTCCGTGTGTGTTTCGAGGTGTCTAATCACCTTCATGGACATGTGTTACATCAACTTCTGCACTGTGAGTCGCTGTTATCTGTCTTTGTGTGATGCTTATTTTATGCACTGTATGATGACCGAGATGACTGGTGGTAAGTGGGATTTTTTACCCTCACACTCCGCTATAGGAAGCAATGCTTTTGATATTTTATATCAAAAGATGCGTAACCTACGCTTCCAGTTGCTCTTTTTCATGTCACACATGCAGCTTTATGTTTTTATCGTACGGTGCCATCGTGTCGAATAAGCAGCAAGCATAAAAATCACAACCCCACCGACATTTTAGCTGTTTCTTGTTCGTTCTGTTCTCATCTCTGCTCTTTTGACGTTTGCTCTCACTTACCAGATACAAACTAATGTTTTTTTTTCCAGCTTTTTCTATAGAATATATGCTATGACTGTCAGCTTTCACTTTTTTTTCCACCTTCTGAGACCGTGAGGTTTGCTCCCACAAATGTGTTGCCTTCCCTTTACAGATATGGAACATGTCACAAAGCTAAGGCTCATCCCTCTCCTCTTCCTCCACCTTTTCTGCTCTTTTGCTAACATCTGCGTGTCCTTTCGTCACAAAATGTGAAGATGACATTAACCTTTGTTGTCTGCATTGGCTTCCTTTGCTGCTCATTGACTTGTTCCTGGGACGAATTGAACTCCTCTGCTCACTTCTCTCATTCATTTTGCAACCCCCCTCTTCTTCTCTTCAGCTACTATTGAAGCTATTGAGGCTGACGAAGGTAAATGGGTCTGGCTGCCCTCTTCTGTTGCTTTTCATGGCAATAGACAGGGGGCTCTGCTGGGTTTTCATCCATCTTGCTGGTGCTTGAATAGAGTGTGTTTTGGGTGTTTGGGCTAACAAAATGTGGCGTTAGAATTAACAGAGAAAAAAAAAAGTAAGTCAGGACGTCCTGTGGTCGCCGTTTTAAAGGGGAACGCATTTCATAGCACAGATTTCATGATCACAGAGGTCCAAGCTGTGATCCGAGTGAGTGCAAAGCAACATCCTTTCGTCCTTTTTGTAGAAAAGTCTTACTTCCATGAGAAAACGAGTCAGTTCTGTGTATACAGCAGGCTGTGATGAAATCTGTTCACCCACCATGGCTGAAGCAACTTGCTTTGAATAAAACCACTAAATGTCCTTCGTCAGGCAAAGATAGAGATTTCTGTTAAGTACATGCACATTCACACTAGCAGTGTGGGAAGTTAAACTACATGCATGTCATCAGATACCTGAAACATGCCCCCTCCCTCCTTGAAGCCTCTAAAAACCTGTTTTTTTCCTTTTTACCATTTACCAACATAAAAAGTGTATGTTTTGGCCTTTTTCCTGAATGCAACCCTCCCACTGTAAAGCAACACAAAGGCAAAAACAAAAGAAGCCCCACAGCCCCTTTTAATATCCCTGTAGAATTGCATGGTATCAATTCTAATGCTATCACTGCTTCTCTTTCCGTAAAGGATAGCGCAGCGTTTGCGCTGCCCTCACGCAGTACGGTGAAATCTTGCTATGAAAGCTTTTAATGTTTCCTCCCCTTTGAAACAACTGAAGCAGTTGTGCATTGTTGTTGCTGTTGTTTTCATAAGCACATTTATTCGGAGCTGAATTCGACATGAATGACTAATCCTACACAGGTGTAGTGTAAATTGGAATCTACCTTAAAAAAAAACACTTACACAACTGTTTTATCATCGCCTTTGGCGCAAGAACAACCTCAACTGCGAGCTAAATAGTGGTAAGCCAGCTGCTATTTAGGTAAAAACTGTCCGGTACTTCCTCTTTAGGCCTACAGAGGACAGTCCGTTGTAGTGTGGAGACTCCTCTCTGCTTCTCTCTCCATGTGGCCCTGCTGTGTTGTGTTCGTTCCTCTGAGCTGCTAATAACCTGTGTCTGACCTGTGCTATGCAGCAACACAACTGCGCAACCCATCAACCCCACTCCCCACCAACCCTTCACCCTCTCATTCTAGTAAAGGGTCATCTTTTATATGAGCCCAGTTTTTATTAGACTCTGTGCTTATGAGAGGTGGAAGTAGCTAAATTGTAAAGCTTTGCAGGTAAAGTGAAACTCAAATTATTTTTCATTCCTAGATATTTAGTTCATTTGGAATTAATCCTGTTTTTTATTTCGCTCATCTCACACCATGACTTCCACCCCTCATATCCTCCTTTCCTCCAATGAACTTTAATTGCTGCATGCTCCAAGCAGACTCAACAAGTCATTAGCACCCCACGTGTCCATAGTGTCTCCGTACATAAGCTCAGTCCCAACGTGGGTCTCTTTCTGTGGAAGTGAATGTCTCGGTGGACTCTACTCTAGTTGTTGTTTTTCAACTCTCCTTAATCTGTATTTTTTTTCACTTTATCTTCTGTTTTTATTGTCTCGATCATTCTCCTTCTCTTGTTGTATTAAGCTGTGTTGTGATGGGGTGATCTGGACATTCGGGGTCATCAGGTGTTCTGATGTTGAAGATGTTACCAAAATACATTACAATCGGCCTTAAGATGCTCCTGCATTGCGGGTGTCTTCTCACAGATAATGATTAAAGTGTGAAACAGCGAAAACCTGCCGACCCTGAAGCCAGCATCCCTCCTTTTAGAGATGTAGAGGAATTATGACAACCTTTAGTATGTCCACTACCTTCTTAAAACTCTGTTATAATTGAGTTGTTCTTTCATAAACATGCGTTTTGTGTCTCTCCCAGAGAAGTTTCATCTGAAACTACGCTTAAAAATGATCAGTGATGTAAACTAAATGTTTTCTATTTAAAACCCATTAAAACACGAGTGGTTGGAGAGTTGCTGTAGCTGTTTCTGTTCAAACAATAGCTCAACATTTTGGAAAATTCACTCGGAGGGAGTTTTACATGAAATGGTGTAATTTGTTCTCTACAATCAGAAACCTGGATGGTGTAAAAAGGATAACTAAAAGAGCTTGTGACTAGTGATTGATAAGCTGCTAACCCACCTGGATACCAGGTTTTGTGAGATTTCAGTCATCCTCTGTGTTAGTATGTTTTATTTTAGAAATGTTTATTTAAAAAAACACATACACACAAAGGAGATCTGACCAGTTCTTTGTCCCTTTCTCTTTGTTACACAAAGCAGACATGCGACTGACAAATATATTATTTTATGTCTTTAACAGTATGAGTTTAATACAAGAGTCCAACCATGGCAGGACAGTCTGGACCTGCTCATTCTAGATGTTGGCTCCTCTTTTAGTAGATGCTAGTTGTTCATATCGAGCGCTAACTAGGCTAAACCAACTGTAGCTGATGTTCAGATAAATGCACGATTATCTCTTACTGTGTGGATTTTACAAGTATAATGTTTTCTCTGTTAAGTACCCATCAAAATAGAAATAAGTGTGCTTGTTATAGAAACAACATAACAAGCAATCTATCTTGTATTTACAGTTTTTTCTTCTGTTCTTTGTTAAGCTAGCTAACATTAGCCGCGCTTACAGTATCATTCTTCTCTGACCTGAGACAGTGATTGTGTATTTTCCCATTTGTTGAACTATTGTTTAAAAGCTGTTTTTCAGCACCACTGAAGATATTCATGCAAACACTGCGTTCATGTAATGATGAAATTAGCTGCTGTTAGAGTAGCAGACACACTCTGATGCTATCTCGGTAAGACAAGTTTCTCCTTCTATCAACCAAAGAAGTTCCAAATCTAATCATGTGTGGATAAACGTGACTCCATTATTTTAATTGTTAACTATTTTTGAAAGCACCCCTTATTTTTCCTTTTCTTTTCCATTTTTTTTTTGTTTCTCACGTCTCAACAGCCATCAAAGGCTTCTCACCCCAGCACAAGATCACTAGCTTCGAGGAAGCCAAGGGTCTGGACCGCATCAACGAGAGGATGCCGCCGAGGCGAGACGCCATGCCCTCCGACGCCAGCCTCAACTCTCTCAACAAGGCTCTGTCCTCGGAGACCAACGGCACGGACGCCAAAGGGAGCACCAGCAGCGGCAGCAACATCCAGTGAAGGCCAGGAGCAGCAGGCGCCACCTTGGCCAACGGGGCTGCCTGGCCCCCAGCCTCAACACGGCCCGCCACCACAGAAAAGGGGCAAAGGGTGAAGAAGGAGTGAAATTGTTTTAAAAAAAAAGAGGGGGGGAGGAAACTATGGCTGAAATTAGGGGGACATCTCACTTGCAAGTCTTTGGAAATGCCTTCTTAATATTATTTTATAGTTAAATCTAAGTTATTGTCGGATAACATTTCCGAACGGTCGGGCCATAAACATGGCCGACTGCACTCCACCCCCACCGACACAGAGAGAGGGAAACAGGGGAAGAGAGATCCTAGAAGCCATTGGTTTCCTTGTTTTTATTTTAGTTTATCTTTCTTGAAAGACCCTTGCTTATTTACAGCGAAATGGAAAGTTGTGTAACTTCTTACTAACTATCGTACGTTTACAAAAATACAGCACTAAAAAGGACAGAACATGAGAAGATGTTTTTAACATATAAGGGTGTACAAACTAAATAAGGACTATTTATTGATTACTTTTTTCTTCTTTTTTTGCTACTCTTATGAAATGGCTCTGAAATTAATTAGGCAGTCTTAAAAAGAATGTTGCAATGTTGTTGAAATGCCAAATAATGGAACGTTTTATGGTTTTGTACATATTATGCTTACCTCAGGTTCTTTTGGTGTGTGCTTTGACCTGATTTTTCTGTATAATGGCTAAATTACTCTGTAATGAATACCTATTTTCTTGAGTTTCATAACTGGAATTTACACTTACCTATCTATCATTTGCAAATATGTTTATTTTTTGTCTTTTTTTTTTTTAGAGGAGGGGAGGGGGGGCAGATTTATTGTGGCTTGCTGGAACTGAGTGTTAAGTTTTCTCTTTTTAAGTATTGCGAACAAAGTAAAAAATAGAGAATTATATTGTGTAAAAAAAGAGATTACAATAAACTTAAAGTGTCTGTCTATGCATGTTTTATAAAAATCAAACAAAGGAAATAGAACATCTGAATACTTATGGCTGTGGAGGCCTGTTTTGAGATATATTGCGCTTTAGTGAACATATACTGGAAATGTATACCTGCATACTTTCAATTAACACCATGATGCTCTATGCCTTCAACTCCTTTTGTAATTGAAGCATTTAATTATCTAAGACTGATGAGGAAATCCTATTTTTAACCTGCGCTTGTAAGTGCACACCGTTCAATTAAGCATGTTTGACAAATCTTGTGAGATGTGTGGTTACATGTGGAACTCCAAAATGCATGACTAGCTGTTTGTGTCATATAACAGGTGAATCGGTTTTGTTTTGTAAATGTGCCACAGAAAGTGTCATTTGATTCCTATTACTATTATTTGGAACTCTGCTTTGTATATCAGTTACAGGTTTGATACTGCTCAGTACTTTAAGATGAAACAAAAGGAAGAAAAAAATATATATACCTAGATCTTTTTTAAGAACTGCTTTAAGTGCCCAAGTAATTCACTACACGACATGAAGCCTTGCTTTTTGTAATTTAACTTCAGAACTGTTGGCAGATGAGGCATGCACTTGCAACTATGAGAAGTATTTTATATAACTGTTCAATAAAAATGTGCATGAATTTCAACTCGAGACGACGACACGTGTCCTGTTTGTGTGGTGGTGGGGTGGGGGTGGGGGGGCAGCCATGTTGATAGGCACGTTTGTGTTTTCCAGCAAGATTACAGGAAACACAGTTTCCATTGTCCATAATTCAAAACCACATGGAAACCAAAGACATCACAACAGAGACCGTAGAGTCACAATCTTCTGTTGATACCAAAGAAGATGAATGTCTGGAAAGAGGATAATAAAAAAAGCATAAATTATATCCCTCTTTTCACATGTGTTGACTTTGGTCAGGCTGTCTTTGTTTTATATAAGGCTTCTCAGTTAAACCAGCACCCAGCTGCTTTCTGTGTTGATGGGGAAATTTTTTTACTTGCCAATTTTTCAACAAAGGTGTTTCCTCTTAATCAACCTTGGAGATGACTTTGATTAAACCGAGACTCCTGAGCCAAGACCCCTGAAGCATACCTGCGTGTGTGGAAGAATTTGTTTGCCTCAGCTCTGGTCAAGTCGTCAATCTAATTTCCTACCAATCCATTTACCTTAGAAATACTTTGAATTATTAGTCTGGCATATACTTATTCTAGAGTTTTAGCTAATAAGCTTGCATCTTGTCGTCTTAGTGTGTTTTTGTTTCCTCAAAAGTAAACGTGCGTATAGCAGCTCAAATGAAAGGAAATCGGTGCTTACATCCTGTTAGATTGTGGGGATGAACTGAAAAACGAAACCAGACACATTTAAGCAGTGGAAAACATCTGCTTCACATCTTCTTCAGGACAGTTTTTCAGAAAATTAGATTAAAATAAATGACAATTTTAATGTCACATTTCCATATTTTGTGGAATATGTCTCAAAAGTCTGAAACATAATGAAAGGGTCAGCTGCACAGAACTCATCGTTTAATGCAGACAAAAGCTAAACCTTGCAAATTGTGCACATGTGCATGGTTTGCACTTCCAGTTTAAGCCACCAAGCTACCCCAACATTTGCATTTAAATACGCCGTTTGCACCACAACTCAATAGACATGCATGATAATAGACAGGTTTGAATAGCAAACTTATCTAATGTAAAATTCTGACTTATATTAAGGTGAATGAAATACAGTTTTATTAAATATATCATAGGAGGCATGAGGCTTTGCTGCAGTCTTATTTAATGCATTGCAATTCCTTTCCTCGATAAAGTCCACTTCCACTTATGAATGTGGATATTTTCAGGTTAACTGAGTATCTGGTTTGCATGAGGAACATATATGAAAAGAACCAGGTTTATGTGCACAGAGCCTAAACTCAGAGGCTAAACCAAGACCTTCTTTATTTGCATCAGATTAACTCATAGCCTGTGTACTGAGTGGATGGTCAGTGCTGCCAGAAATTGGTGGTTATGAGGAAGAAGATGGTGGTGAGGAAGAAGATGGTGGTGTACCGATCAATCTCAGTATGTTGGATGTTTTCTGAAGACACCACTGGAAGCCAAAAGCAGCACATGACATTTTCAGTTAGTGCCAGAAAAACAGAACCATGTCTTTACCATTTAACTTCTTCTTATCCTTCAAATTCCTCCTATGATGACAGACATAATCACCTGTTTCAAACTATGAAAAGAAAACAGGACAGGTGATTATTGTAGACGGTAGACAGTTCAGACTAACATTCACCAAACGAGACCCAGCGTGTGTTTCGGTGCAGTTGGTTATGCTGATAGATCATTTGGCTGCTGAGGTTGATCAGTGCATCTGTGTGCATGGAAGGGTTGTGAGCATGACGTAAGATATGGGGAGAAAATACAAGTGAGGATATAAACGTCCCATTTCTTCTCTGCCTGCAGTTTAACACACAAAGTTTTTGGTTCAGGAAAGCATTTTCAGAGGTTCCCAGACAACAAGTGCATTCATATGAACATTATTATTGTGAAGGAATTCTTATTTACTTTAAGAATGTCTTTTAAGACTGGGATTAGGTGGTAAAAGTCATATTGTAGATATCTAGCAGCAGCAGAGGAAGCATCCTTATTACACCTGATTGTTACACGTGGCTGAAGGTGTTTGTGGGGAACACAGGTACATTTAAAACTTATTGGTTATTTTCTCCTGTTTTGCTGTTGCCTCTTCTTGTTTTTATCACCTTGTCCTCTTCCTCCCCAACAACCCTGCTTTTAATTTCCTTACATCACCCCTAGTTTGTCCTTTTGCTCCCTCCAAATAAATTCTCCAAGTTTACATTTGTCCAGCGCCGGATCCTGTGTTGATGTCACCGCTGCTTTTTTGACATCGGTGCAGGTTAGCTTTCCTTTGTGCCCGTGTCATTGTATTTTTGTGTTTTGGTTTCCTGCTTCCTACCCGACCCCCTCCTCATCCCCCTCCAGCCTTGCGGTTCCATGCTTGGTTCCTTTGTTACCATGGAACATGACGAGAAATATATTACTAGACGTGATGACAATTTTTAATGGAGCTTTGTTTTTTTTTGGTTTTTTTATCTCAATGTTGGTACTTTTTCTTTGCATTTCCACTCAGATCGCAAACTGATTGCTTTAAGAATGTGTTCATGCTGGTCCCAGGAACAAGATGCATGCACACCATTGTCTGGTGCAAATCTGAACCATGTCCCTTTACTCATTTCATCCCTCACTATGTGTGTAAGGGGTCCTAATTTCCAAATGTGCATGGAATATTTAGAGCAAAAACTCTACAAAGGTGTGATTTTTCTTTCTCTGTGTGCTGAACTCTGTATTGAGAATCAGTAAATAAAATATGGAAGCCTTGAAATGCCTCGGAAAGAAACCATAATCTGGTATTAATTCTTAGGAGTAGCAGTGAGTTTCTCTTTGTACTTTCTGAAGCCACTGTGCCAGAAACGGTGACGTCACGGCTGGTTTTGGGCTCTAACTGGGCCAAACAAGCTGCCATTTTATGATTGTATCTGTTTGTTTTAGCTTGCCTTGCTGAAGCATGCATCTAACGATTGGTGTGAATCTAAAAGGAGTGTTAGTGTGTTTTTATTAACTTCTTCCACACTACATGACATGTTTATCTTTACTTAATTGCTTACATCATTAATGAAATGGCTTTGCTGTCTCCTCCTACATGCCATGTGTTGTCAGAGCAGGAAAAAATAAGTGATGGGAGTTGCCTTAAACACATAATTCCAAGCTGAGATTATTGTTAAAAGGACTCAGATTTGCACCAAGTGGGCTGCCTTGTGTTAGGGCTCTGCATCCACCCACTCTACATCAGGAAGGGAAGCCAGTGTATTTCCTACCCTTCTTTATCTGAAAGGAAGTGCAAAAATAAGCATCAGTGGTGGAGCGCTCAGGCTTGGACACCTTTTACCACGCAGCTCGAGTCTGTGAGAGAAGTCAGACAATCACGGCCACGACCTCACCATGAAGCCCGTCAACATTTTAGCCTTCCTGCTGCTGGCGTCCCTCCATGTCTTTACAGGTAAAGTTTTTACTTTTAAAGCAACTGCAGACAAAATGTCTTTACTGGTCTGAAACAGAAAACAGAATCTAACATCTTAAGCTGTCCAGTTACTACTACAATCTTTTTTTTCTTCCATTGTTAATGAAA
This sequence comes from Pseudomugil gertrudae, assembly GCA_037177535.1. Classification (NCBI taxonomy): domain Eukaryota; kingdom Metazoa; phylum Chordata; class Actinopteri; order Atheriniformes; family Pseudomugilidae; genus Pseudomugil; species Pseudomugil gertrudae. Next base: position 5,595,551 of record JBAMHV010000005.1, on the reverse strand, counting down.
TGTATCTTTTTTGTTGATCAGATCAGAGTATTTGTTTCATTTGCTTTTCTTTTCTTTCCTGTGCACTGTTTTGGTATGCACGTAGATAAAGATCCCACTGATGTTTAGGAGAGACTCACACTTTGAACGTTGCCTTTGATATGTCCTCCAGAGGGATTGTTTCCCCTTATCCTGCCTGAGAAAACCTCCCTAAGTGTACGCACTAATACGTGCTTTTGTATTCGGGTCTACTCAAATTTTCTTTTTCTAAATAGCTCATTTAAAATAAAAGTCTGTCTTAAAAATGTTTCAGGAATACAAGATATCAGAACCCTGACAGATTAATAAAATAAAGCACAAAGTCTTGCCTCTTGTTTAAGTAAAGAACTAATTCACTGGGTCTGATATGTTTGTCCCCGAGCAGAGCCTAAAGAACTGTTATGTAGCTCTGTGTTGGGCTGATAGGTGATTTAACAGCAGATAGCCGGTGGGAAACAGACTGCGCCCTCTCTCACAGAGACAACTGATTATTGTCCTGAGGCTAAAAGGTCCCAGCTGGCAACAAATCGACTTCCAGGAGTAAACATCTTGAGGAAACACCTCTGCCAAAGTCATGTCATTAGACTGTAAGAGATGCCGATGATGTGTCATACTGGGTTTCAATCATTGTTTGTAGAATTAGGCACGGTTTTTAAAGGCTTGACCTTTGTAAACTACAGGAAAATTTAAAGACAACATCAAGAAATACAGCAAAACTCATGATTTTGAGATCTGTTTCAGGTTTTAGCATCTCGATGTGGACGTAACAGTGGAGACTTTACATAGGAGTCTCTAAACTGACTTAAAGGATACGGTCCAACTTGATTTTTCTATGACTCATAGACCCTTTCATCCACTGCTGTGAAATACACTGATTGAAATCAGATGGCAGTGAAGACAGGAAGCCTGACCTAGGACATGGGGACAGCAATTGTATGTCTAACAGGATGCAGCTTCACACTTGGAAGAGAGGATGTCCAAGTCAAAATGTCACGACCTCCACTTGCTTCTTGACTTTTCGACCACAGTCAGCCACTTGGAGCAAAAAGGTCTCAGACAGAGCCTGTAAAACTGTATAGATGTCTCGCACAGACTAATTTATGCTTGTGTGGTTTTTATACTGTACTGGGTTTAAATAATGCCCTGTAAGCTCACACAACGAGGATGTAGGACATGTGGAACCTGGTGAAAAGCTCAGGCACTACCAGTAAAGTTTTTAGGACATCTCATCTGTCGTTATTTCTGTATGGTGATAATTATGTTTCTGCTTTACAGTTTCAGCTAATGACAGTAATCCAGACCCTGCAGAAACAAAAAATTTAACATGTAAGTATGAAATTAAAATATTTGACTAGCCTGATGTGAAACATAAATGTCCACCTGTGGCTAGGATAGTGGACAGTGTTAGCATTATTCTCCGTCCACAGTCCTGCACCTTTGTTTGATTGGTCATCTGAAATGACCTTTGGAGTTAATGTGTGTGACTGGTTGTCAGTCTGGTTGTTTGTCTCTGTGTTGCCTGATGTACTGGCAACCTATCCAGGGTAACCCTCTCGCCCAATGATTGCTGGGATAGGCTTCTGCTACCCGTAACCCTATGTTGGAATAAGTGGTACAGATAATGGATGGATGGTTGGATAGGTGCTTTGAAGACTAAAATTGGAATTTCCTCCAGGAAAAGGACATTGGATCATTGGAGCAATGCTTTAAGCAAACTGTCATGATGTGATGTGTGCACCTTTGTGATTTAATAAGCTTGTTTTTTTTATTATTAGTTTTTTTAGCAACTTTAGCTTTGCCTGGCAACTAGAATAACAACATGAAAAATCAGTGTAATGTTTAGTGAGTGTAGATTCTGAGTAGATTTCCATTTCTAAGCTTCCTGCTATGCTATTAGCAAGCTTATAATAGTGGTATTGAAGTTCCTTTTAACCTTCTCTAAAATCAAAACTAAACAAACAAATATTATTAATATTCATTATCATTATTATCATTTTATTATTATTTATTATCATTATTTTCATTTAATTATTATTATTATTCATTATCATTATTATCATTTAATAATAAACATCAGTATTATTATTATTGCAGAACTGGGGTTGATTCTGTATCTAAAAGATAATCCATTCTGATAATACTTATTTTTGCAGATGTCATTAAAATATGTTTTATATATATGTTTTAATATATTTTTCTATATTGCTGCAGCAGCTACAGAAAATCTGGCCAATGCAACACAACCCCCACTTAATGCAACTACATCAGCAACAGCAATTGTACAGTCAACACATTCATTGTCTGCTACTGAAGTTTCTACAGTCAGAACCACGGCTTCAGGCAACGGTAAGTTAAATTCCAGCTTTGTTCTGTTTTTTTTTTACTTTTCCGTTTTCTCTTTAGAATAATGTATGTCGTATGCCTGTGTGGCCCTGCTGAAGGAGGGCTTTGTGAATGCATCACATAGTTTCCAGCTATGAGCTTTGTGGTGTGGCAGTGGATAAAAAACAGATTACATAGACTGAAAAATAAAAACCTGCTCATTGTCTCTTCCTAGGACAAACTGAACCAACTTCCTCAATTGTGAAGATTGCTCAATCAACAAAAGCACCTACCGGTACATCCCAGCCAAGTGTGAACACTTCAACTGCAAGTTCTCAGATGCCCAATAAAAGTCAGACTTTTTTTATTCATCTTATTATTGCTTTTAATCCCTTTCTGTAAATTCACCTCCAGCTGCATACCATGATCTAATACATAGTTTGACATTGAGATGGTGTAAAAAACAATATACACAATCAAAATATTATCAATAGAGCTCATATTTAATTTTTTCTCTCTATTTAGCTTCGGCAAACATTGTTGCTTCTTCCCAAGGAAATGTGTCTTCATCACAAAATTTCCAAGGTGAGACAAGTTTTCTAGAAAGAGCTCAGCATGTCACGGACAAATTATTAGACCAACCTTGTTTTCCTGCCTGGTTTGGAAAACAAGAGTGGTCTAATATGTTTTCTGTATATTCTAACTTTCCTTAAATTTTGGTGACTAATGGTTGTAAGTAAGAGTGGAAAGTAGGGGTGTGTTTTAGCACGAATCTGGCCATACGATATGTATCACAATACGGGTAATGACACAATATATTGCAATAAATTTTGATACTATTAAAGTAGTTGTTATTTTTGTCTGCATTTCACTAAAGAATAAATTAAAAACACTCTTTATGTACAATATGTATAATAAAATTAAAACCTGGCTCTTCAGTACAGATCTGCTTATAGAAAAAATAATGACACATTGATATAATATCGTCTCACAAAATATCGTGATACTTCGATAT
>JBAMHV010000005.1:5572428-5582917 GCA_037177535.1 Pseudomugil gertrudae | reverse complement strand
CATATATATATATGTATATATATATATATATATATATATATATATATATATATCCTATATCCTCTTTCAAGGACAGAAATGAAGTGGAGCTGTGTCAGGCAAGAATAGTCAGATTAAAGTATAAGAAGATGTGAATGAACTCCTGCACATGCAGCTGTCTTGTATAGGAGCGAAATGCAAGTCAGCGAAAAGGCTCAGAGGCGGCACGTTTCACTGGAAGTAGTACTGCAAGCTTGACATTCCAAGCGTCTTTACAGGGATGAAAGGAGGTTCATCTGGTCTGTGATGGATTGGTAACGTGAAACACAACACGCCTCACATTCTGCCTCATTCAGGGCCACAAGTCGGAGCAAATCGACAAGCAGCATTTGAACAACTTGCTCAACAGCAAGGAGTGAAGGTCAACTGCAATTTGCATGACAGTTGCAAAGTTATGTGTTCAATACGCAAAGTACAATATACAGGATACGGGAGGAATAGTGAGAGAACAATTCCTAGCAAGTCAAGATAAGACTGTGGTATGAAACAAGGGCAACATGAGTAGATATGATGGGTTTTGTTTTCTTCAAGTTCAAATAACTCATTCTTCTTTTTTATCAGTCAGTTTAAAAGCTTAGTTTTTTCCCTTCTGAAATATTACTTAGAAAAATGCAGGATCAAGAAACCCCCTCCTCATTTGTGCTGGTTTTCAAATTGTAAACGATGAAGAACCGTTGTCTGAAATATTGCAGAATTCTATCATTTTTACTTTTAACATTAGACACAAGGTTATCAATTCTCAGTTAACATTGAACTTAAATGACACCTTCCCTGCATATACTACAAAGTTCAGTATTTAACAGATCTGCAGCTGACGCAGCATCATCATTTTCCATTTACACCCAGACTGTACAGCCGACTCAGACACAGTCCACAATCGAGGATTCTTATGACTTATTATTTATGTCAGATCATTATTTCAGTGGATTTCACTTTCAGTGTTGTTCAGACTTGTTAAAAATAGTCTAATAACCTTTTCTGGATTTAATTTACCTGGTTGGCCTGTTTATGATGAAATGTGCTCATGCTGCTCATTTCACTGTCTAAGTAAAGTGAAGATGTTGACAGCAGCAGCTGAATTTAACTGGCATAAATAAAGGTCAAACCTCACCAAAACACTATCCTAAAGGTTGTTGTTGCAATGGACTTTTAATCTGTGATCCCTCTGACTTATAGTCTTGATGCATCCTTTTTTCATTGCCATATATGCTTCCAAAGATTCCATTTTGTTGTCACTCCCTTTTCCCTACACACACACACACACACACACACACAGAGAAAGAGAAAGAGAGAGAAATTGTTTTTAAACTATATTTCAGAGGACCTTCTTAATTTTTATGCCCCACCAATGCATATGTTACATTCTCAAACTAGAACTGTACTTGAATTTGCTCTTGAGTTTTGTACACAAGATGTCTGTATGCACAAATACTGTAACACAAGCTGAAGAGTGTGACTTTTTTTCCTGTGACATATCTAGTCATACCCATGTGACTCTGGTGAAGCAGTTTCCAACACACCCGCTGGAATCCATCACCCTTTAGCCAGAGAAGCTTCTTCAGGCCAAAGAGTTGGATCCAGTTACTGCAAGAAAATGTCAGCTGAGACTGTGTGTGATGAGCGATATCCTGCTGACGAGTTGAACAACTGTGGTTGGTGTGTTTTACCTGTCATATGTACACATACACATGCGCACATGTAGGACACACATTTCTTGGCACAGACGTCCCAGTCAAAGGGCTTCCTCGGTCCTCCACAATGGCACACATGCAGCTTTTTATCTGGCTTGGACAGACATGGAAATGTTAGCTTGCTCTGCAAACACGTTATACAAAACTTTACAAAACCAACCGAGAGCAGGTTTCATTTACTGAACTTTTAATTCATAGTCAATTTTACAAGCAAAACATGAGTAATTTGAAGTTTTCTTGCAGTCTTATTTCATTTTCATTTGTATAATAAGAGCTATAAACTATACTTTTTAGATCAAACCAAGAAATATCATGCTTCTACTTCAAACATCCCAGTTAACATCATGTTCATATGGCTGAAAATAATGGCAATGTCCAAAAACTGTCTGAAATATCCATTAAAAATGAGATAGATATTATTTCTTCCTAAAAGAGTCCAATGGAAATTATCTTTATGATAAATGTGGGTAAATCTATTTAACCCGTCTAAAACACGTTTCATAAGAATATATTTATAAAAATGTGCCCCTACAAGTTACAGCTAACTCTCCCATCAACATAGCAACACTAATGTTCTCCCTATATATAATTGGTCCATTACTTTATTCTAAGGTTAGTTTTTAGCCAATCAGGAATGGCTGCGGTTCTGCCTCAAAAGCTGTGCTCTGATTGGTCAAACCCTCTGGTCAGCTGACTAGAAAAGGTTTAAATATTCCTCAGCCTCGCTAGGTGATGTATAGCGTGTGTCTGTCAGTGTACGTGTGTTGGAAGGAAGGAAGGTGGTGTGCGTGGGTGAACATATTTATGAGAGACCTTCTAACCTAATTTATTTTGCACTAGCGAGTATTTAAGGTAAGAAAGTTCACATTCAGAGCACGTCTGCTAGCTAAAAACCAGCTGCGAAGTAGTTTTATATGAGGGGCATGAACACGTACTGTTTGTTAAGGGTCGCTTGAAGTGTTAAAGGCTTCTTTGACGGGTGACTTGGATTTTGTTCTTTAATTGCTGTAAAATTAAATTTAACGGCATTGCCTCTATTTTCAGGCAGCTTTTTTAAAAAAGCAGAAGAAACCTCCACGCTCCTGGACAAACAAAGACTGCCACCATGGTTGCTACGAGCACACTGAAGACCAAAGGCAGTGAATGTATTTCGGAGTTGGTAGAAAGAAGATGTGACCAGCTTTGCATTGAGAAAGGTAAGCGTTAATGGCGTCCTTTGTGGGACCTGCTAGCTGCTGGATATTTCCAGTTGTGTGCTTGTTTATCACTGTGGTGCATGGCTGCAGCAGGGGGGCGGGGAGATGAAGTCATCCCACCAGTCTCTCCTGCACAATAGCAGCCTGCAACTAATGACACACACAATATTTTTATGCCCACTGCTAGTTTATGAACAATTTGACACCTTCTTCCCCCAATCTTGTATTTTCACCATTCAATTTGCTATATTTCTTTTCTCTATTCCCTGTAGTCTTCATGCAAATATCATGCATATCTGATTAACTCAAGTGTTTTTGTACATGGTGACATAATGAAATGGCTAACTATCCTGCATTTTGCACGTGTATTTAAAATAAACGGCCTTCACAGTTCATCCTGTTTTTTGTAGAGCTGGATTTCTGGGATCACTGCTTAGCTGAGCCCCTGAGGACTGCAGATATCGCAGAGGATCGAACCTGTCACCAGCTGGCCAAGATGTTTGAAAACTGCCTGTCACGAGCCAAGAAGACAACGCTGCACTGCTCCTCTGTGCTGGTACCAGAGAAGCTGACGCGGAGGATAGCTCGTGAAGTCCTGCGTCTGGCATCTTGTGAGCCTTGTGGGCTGCGTGGCTGCGTCCTCTACGTCCACCTGGAGCTGGACAAGGGCTGCAAGCACCTAGAGCGCATCGCATACGACCGCACAGTGGTGCCCACGTTTGAGCTGACTCTTGTGTTCAAGCAGGACGGCACCGCCTGGCCCAGCTTGCGGGACTTCCTGTTCATGGGCTCCTGCTTTGCTCCAACTTTCCGGCACGCACTTAAACTGAGTCCCGGTTTCCGGCTTGTCAAGAAAAAACTGTACTCCTCCTCGGCTGGTACCGTGATAGAGGAGTGCTGAGGCTTCCAGTGGGATTCTTGAGTTTCCTATCGGTAAATGCACTTTAGCCCGAATGTGAGCGGCACCCTAGTGGTGTCAGATTTTCTACGGTGTTTTTGTAAAACAGTTTCAGTCCAGTTAGATGTAAAGTTAAAAGCTTGTTCATAAATTCCCTAAAGAGAGCTTCATTGTCTCAAACTTTACTTTTTTTCTTTTTTTTTAAAATCGGTATTTGTTATATTCTGTTTACTTTTTTCCTCCCCCCTGTCTAGGAGCATTTGTTGCTCAAGCACCACTTTAAATTTGTAATATTTGCAAATGAATTTCTGACTGTTCACATCAACATGTTTGAAAGGGACTTACTCTAGGTACACTCTTGTTAAAGACACTAGACACTTTGTTGCTGCATCTGCGTGTTTCCAGATGCTTTGAATATTCAGCAGCAGTAAGCACACCGACGCTTGAATCGGACGCAGACATGCTGTCTCTTTGGGGGGGGGGCATATGTAGCTAGCGGTGCAAGACTTTGGATTTTAAGACTTGTGAAGAGGCTGCCGTCATGGTGTGGGCTCCTCAGAATATGGGGAATACAGATGCCTTAAATGTCATAGAAACAGTTTCTTCACTTGGATCACAGTAATGTCGGTTTTGTGTGAAATGTTTTATTGCATTTTTATTTTTATACCTCCTTCCCTAGATGCACCTTTTCAATGCAGAGCCTTTATATAATTAAAAGTTTAGATCACCCAGCTAGAGGCTTGTGTATTTATTTTAAAACTTGTTTGTGCAAAGAGATTTTTAAAAGAATTTTTGGGAGACCGTTGAAGAAAAACTACTTGTTTCTGTTTTATTTAAGCACCTTTTACGTTTGTAAATTTAATTTTAGCTGATTGCTTTGACCAAACCTGCTAAAAGTTAACGAGCAACAAGAATGCAGACTTAATGGCTTGAATAAGCATTTACAGATTTAGATTGCAAGCCTCTGCTGCATGAGGAGTAAAGTTTTATTGCAGCCTGTAAAGAAATTAAACTTTGCATTTTAATAAATTGACCCCATGAGCTAAGCTTTAGTTGCACTAACTCATCTGTGTGTTGGCTGCTTGTGTGAATTCAGGATACATTTGACATTTCAGTCATTAACCTCATGCATTTAAGTCTCTCGTTAGACTGACTCATGAGATTTAAGGTATTTTTGACACTTGTTTGAGACTTTGGCAGAGACGTCTCCTTCCAGGTCAGCCGTTGCTCCTTTTACGCCTAACAAAGTAGGTTACTGAGATAATGATTGACCACTTTGTGAAAGTGTGGTAACGTCTCGCACACTGAACTAGCTGACATGGTTGGAACAGGTTAATAAAAGAAGCAAACGAAGATCAAGATGTTCTTGTGGACAAGAAGCACTGCTCATCTTTTACAGTTTAGTCATATCTGCTCCTTTTGCCTCACTTTGCTAATGTGGGTCAGCACTACAAAAGGCCTGTCAACTTGATTTAAAGCTGAGGAAACTCATGAATATGTTTAGTGGCTAAAAGAATGCACACAATATTGTCATTGCAAAAATAAGCCAAATTTAGTGTTTTTTTTTTTTAATTAAGACAATTTAATCCAATACTTATTGATGAGGTTTATGAGTTAAAGCAAAGTTAGGCGACTAATACTTGGCTAAATGTACTCTTTTTATCTTTGTGCTAAACTACCCTAATATGGTGGTTTTTTTCTTTAAGTATGTTTGATTAAAATCTAGTCTAGCTGAAAGAAACTTACGCCTGTTTTAGGCTAAAACATCACTACAAAATTAAACCAAACTAGCAGGAAAGATTAACTGGTTTCAGATGTGCTTTTTAATTTAAGGTTATTTTACTCTGGTAATATTAAACGTGCTTTCAGGTCAACCCTAATTTGGAAATAATATTTTCATTCTGAATTAAAAAACCCAATGTAACCATGCCCACTAACAAGCTGCAAATAATTCATGAAGTTGGGTCAGGTTGTAGCAGCAACATGCAGGGCAGGAGGTCCTGAGGACCAGAACTGAAATAAGGCACTAATGCAAAGAACCTCAGTCTTGTTGCTTGTGGGCTGCGGTCCTGCAGCACTACTCAAACTCAGACTTTTGCAGATCAATTAGCATAGGTCTGCTAAATACATATTTGAGTCTGGTGTGTTGCAGAGGGTTAAACCTGCAGGAAACTGACCCTCAAAGAACATTATTGAGAATGCTTGGTCTAATGGTATATTTTAAATTAATAGAATTTCAGTATTTTATAGCCTTTATCTTAACGCATTCAGCATAACTGATGTAGCGCTGGCTCAGTACTCATGGAAAAGTACTGAAACTATTTTCATCCTGCTGCAACTAAGAGAATCTCAGCTCCACTCTATGGACTTGGCAGCTTATTTGCTGAAGCCTCAGAATCTACCAGTGGCACTTGAGATCCTCAGTCAACATGATTCATCTCAGCCTGCATAGTGGAGGTTACAGAAACAGAGCTGTGTAGTGAAAGGAGTGCTGCCACAGCTGAGCAGTCCATTTCACTAACAGATGTGACTGATCACACATGCTCTCTGCCTACAGATATTTACTGGCTTTGAGTCGCTCTCCATTCCCAAAGGAAGGGGGTTATAGTCCCTGGATGGACATGTTTGTTACAAGTCCTAAGAGACATACCGGGCATGAGTCCATGTTTCCTTCTGATCCATTTAATCTACCTCTTGGAGGATGGAAATGTGAAAGTGCATGCATACACTGGGACTTCGGTGTGTCTGGTGATTCATATCTGCTTATCTGTTTGAATGTATTTAATGTAAACAATACTTTAAAAACTGTTATGTCATAAAAACAGTTTTACTACATGTTATTTAATCAAATTTGGAATATTATGTCAAGAAATATCCATCCATCCATCCATCTTCTACCGCTTTTTCCCTTAACGGGGTCGCGGGGGGGCTGGAGCCAATCCCAGCTCACATCGGGCGAGAATGTCAAGAAATATTTTATATATATTTTGGTCTGTAAACGTGAGACTCTTCTTTGCAATCATAATAATAATAAATGTGCAAATCTTTGCTGCAGAAACTTCAAAATCCATGCCAAATGCGATTAAGCTGTCCGGAGCACACTATTCCAAAATGCCCTATAAATTCTTTTATACTGATTTGATTTGCTCTGTATGGAGTTTGCATGTTCTCCCCGTGTTAGCATGGGTTCCCCCCCCCCCCCATGACCCCATTCAGAGAATAAGTGGTAGAAAATGGATGGATGGAGGGTTTGATTTGCACTGATGTTATTATTTAGACAGCAAAGGTTTTTCACATGGCTCCAGCGCAGGTCAGATTTCTGCAGTGTCTTTCTGGTTGCCAATACCTGCACTTTGACACCAACAGTTGCAAATCCTGTAATGTAATGTTGTTTTTTTTTTCACATCACTTACTTTGCTCCTTACTCAACTAACTACAGTTTATCTGACAAATAAACAGCTGTTTTTCAGCTGTACTACTTTTAGTTTACTTCACAGTGGAAGTGAGCGTATAAGCCATTTTATTCTGAATTCCTCAGACGTCTTAAATCCCATCAGTACACTTTATATGAACATGTAAGTTATGCTCATTTAATCTGTGACCAAAACAGGAAGTGTTTTAAATGTGTTTAGCAATAGATTTGGAGGATACAGGCTATAGAGACAGAGCAAAACAGTATGAAAGTATGAAATCTCCATCCAGAGAGCACTGGTTTGAATTACCGGGTTGGTAAACATGACCTTTCTGTTTGCGCCTCACGGATGTTTTGTCACATGTTTTGTGAGTATCGAAATTCAAATCAGCCTACAAAGTTAGCAGAATATGAGTGAGTGCAACTTCTCTGCTTTGACAAACTGCTCTTAAAAGAGCTCAATATTTAGCTCAAGGAACACCGTGTTGCCTGAATATCTTCTTCAGTTTCACATCTATTTAATATGGTGTGCTAAACTTCTGTTTTAAAAATATCCCAAAATAAATGGCATGACCAAAACATGTTATGTTCAGTAACGTGGTTAAATCATAAATCATAGTGGGATTGAAACATTTTATATGCTATATGTTGGCATATATGTAATCCATTATTTTGCTATATCCACTGTAACAAAAATGCACTGGGTACTTCCAGACCACATCTCTTCTAATTATACGAGCCAGTAGTTTGCAAACAGCAGATTTAAATATGATTGCTGCATGTAGTCATAGGTCAGAGATAAGGCAATAAAATATAAATGTATCTTCTGAGGAACACAATGTGCGCACTCCTTTGCCATGGTGGCTGCACAAGTATTTCTTGGCTTCCAGTTTTAGTTTTATGCACAAAAACTGCCGTGCATGAAGTTGAGCAGCATGTGGATGCAGATCTGTAATTAACCATTACATATTCTGCTTGTAACTGCAATAAAATACCCCTAACAGACACATGACACAACATATTTAGCAGTGTATCTATTAAAATTTACTGATATTTTCAGATGTTGCTACACTCTTGGCAGCAGTGTGTTTCATAACTGTCACTACAGTGTTTATCTGGCTGGTTTCTGACCTTCACTGACTGAAAGGGTGAAAGTTGGCAATTCCTCCATAACCAATGATGTACTGGCTTGACTCATGGATGCCTCTGGCATCTGACAGGTGGGTGTTATCTCACTTGTGTGTTTTTCTAGGCCATGGTTAAAGGTGAGTTGCATAAGTAATAAACTTTTTTGTAGCTTTCCTGATTTAAACGAACTACTTTAATTTGCCAGAGTTAATAATATATAAGAGGAATGTCAGCCTATACATACAAATACTATAAGACTCTTTGGAAGATCGACCCAGTCTGGTGTCATTTTGCTGATTATATCACTTTAAGTATGAGCTTAGTTTCACAGACTCTCAGGAAGGAAAATAGGAAATGCTTCACGAGCATTGATAATGTTTATCTTTTTTCTTCTCCTTCAGTGAAATGTAACAATTATACAACTTTTATTTTCCTGCAAGCAATATAACATAAGCATCCATACTCCTGCAGTTGATTTGGAAATTTGATGTTAATTAAGCCATTTTAGGCTTTTGGTTTAAGTTTAAGTGATAAGTTTAAATAATTATTTAGTCTTTGCATGTAAAACTTTTTTTAAAAATTATATATATATATATAAAATTGTGCAAATTGTAGGCTTTTGGATAAGTTTTACATGCAAAGTCTAACCTATTCTGCTTTTTACACTGTGGGATGATGCAATGTTACAGTCATGATTTTAAATTTGATAAGAGTTATACTATTTTTTGGAGTTGGAGTTGGATATTTTGCTCTCCGGCTCTAAGGTGTGCCAGTGCCATCTAGTGGACAAGACGAAACACCGCAGCATCCTACTGGAAAACATGGACAGGTAGTTCTTCGTGCTTTTAATTTGAAGTTCCACTCTGTCTAGGTGGCACGTGCGGTTACCAGGCAACACACAAACATTATAGGTGACAACGTTTGGCTTCTTCTGACTTAACTTGTTCTTGGTGTTGCATTGTTGTATGTGGTGTTATCACTGCTAAGCGGATATGTCAGCACGTAAAAAGGCGTCCGCAAAAAAAGTAAATGATTCCGCAGCAAGACCTCACAAAACCTGGGAAGCTGACCTCGTCAGAGCACAGCTCGAAGAGGTTTGATATCTCATTATTCCCTATACCTTAAACAGTCAGGTAATTTGGGTGCCAATGCTGAAAGCATTCAGGCACACATGTTATGTCATGTTATTATTATTCCGCTTATCTTTTATTATAATAATAATTCTCCCGTTTCCGCCGTGTTTTCGGCAACTAATGCGGCCCGCAGTGATGACGTCACATACAAAAGTTATATCAAAACGTGCGGCTCGATCGGGAATAGTGTGGTTTGACTTTTCTTGTACAAAAAGTCTGAAATACATGGGATTCTGGCCGGAGAGCTGCCGAAAAAAACCCAAAACCCAGCCCACTTTGGAGACTTACAGCTGGAGCATACTTTATCCTAGAAACCTCATTTTAAACGGGTCATTAAAGATGGGACTTTGACCATCTGAAAGGACATTTTCATAGATTTAACGGTTTTGACACAATTACGTTTTTAGAAAAAATAAGAAAGCTTCTAAAGACACAAAAGATATGCATATGTATTTGTGTGTGTGTCTGTCTGTCTCCCTCTTTCTCTCTCACTATCGACCAGTCTCCATTTATCATTATTAATCTACCTACTTATCATATCATCTCTCTATTATCTTTCTATCTGTCCTCCACCTTCCAGGAATCTATCTCTTTATAATCTCTCATTAATCTATCTTTCATCTGTCTATCATTTACCTAACCACCATCTTTCTTTCATCTCCCTCTATTCTCTGTATGTCTTCTATCTATTATCTACCTGCCTAATATCTATATATAATCTGCATATCATCTTTCTATCTCTCATCTATCATCGTCCTATCATTTCTCTATCATCTATCTATCATTAACCTATCATCTTACTACCAACCCGTCCTATATCTATTATCTCTCATAGGTGTGTCTACCTTTGACTCTATTGGCTTTGTGCACAGTTCCACTACTTCCTGAATTTAGGCAGCACATTTGTTTCCTGTCTTTCCCCCAATCCCAAACCGACAACTTGAGCACTCGCCCTGAGCCCCTGATGACTAAATGACGTCACCTGCGTGAGG
>JBAMHV010000005.1:5554766-5571954 GCA_037177535.1 Pseudomugil gertrudae | reverse complement strand
GACCAGTAATGAAAGACAGGAAACAAATGTGCTGCCTAAATTCAGGAAGTAGTGGAGCTGTGCACAGAGCCCATTCACAGCCCCTCTTTCACACTCCTGTGCTGCGACCACACCCACACAGGTGCTCTGTGTTTGGAAATGGGTTAACCACATGGGGAAGCGGGCAGTAGCTGCATTGGCACCCGTCAAAATTTCTTCTGAAATTTTCTAGTTACATACTACCTATTTTATCTACCTGTGTCAGCCAAAAAATATTAGTAAACTACTGAACTTCAAGAAAAAAGCGGAGCTGTGTGGTATTTTGAAGGTTTTAGAAGTCCTAGCAGCTTATATTGTAAAATTAATAGAACTTCAACAAACACCTTATACAAATTTTACAGGGCTTGTAAGTTTAAATTGTATCCAGTATTACTAAATTAAAATTGTATATACCCCTTAAAGCTTTCAACTAAGATGTGTTTATGTGGGTCCTACAAAATAGCTTTGAAAAAGGGGGGTTTTGGTGTCGCGTTGCATTTTGGTAAGTGGTCATATTAAGCTGTTTGCCATGACGTGTTGACCCCCAAGCCGTGATGTGATGGATGTGATTTGCCCTTATAATGGTGTCTTCTTCCTCGCAGGACTCATGGCGGCTCTGTGTGTCATTGGTGGTCGGAGGAAGTCAGGAGGAAGAGGAAGTCATCCAGGCCCTCTCTTTGGCTGTCCAGAAACCTCAGCGCAAACATTTCACCTTGTTAAGCTGGGACAGCACCATTGAAAATGTGCCTTAATGTTTTTCTTTGTTGTTGTTTGTTTCTCCTCATTTCTAAACAAACTTTAAAATGAATATGAACTCTGGAGGGAATATGTTATTAATACTCTTCCCTTTGGTTTTATGTAGTGGTTACATCTGAAATAACCTGTTTGAATAATTATTTTAATTGGCCATGCTGAGGATGCTTGCAAACGTGCAAATAACACAAAAGAGTAAACTGAAAAAGACAACAGAAAACGCATAAAAAGAGAACAAGATTAAATAGTGAAAACTATAGTAATATAAACCCAACATGTCTGACACGGAGCAGGTAGAAGCAGAGACTTATTCACAGCAATTTCACAAAACGCACTTATTTGCATAACATATTTGCAAAAGTAGCAAATAAATAGATGAAATGAGCAAATAGCCTACAGGAATTAGAACGAGAGCAGACTCATTTTTTAGGCTGCAGATTAAATTGGCCCATAGTAGTGCTTTTCAAGTGTTCTGCCATTAAATTTATTCTAAATATCTCCTAAAACAGAAAAAGCTGTTACTTACTTGAGCTCCTTACCCAAACTGTTCCACAACCCCACTCCACAAACAGAAACGCATAAAATTTGATGCCATGCTGGTACTTAGAAAATGTTATTCTAGTTTATTTTTTCTCTAAAGAGATGCAAGCAGTGTTAGCACAACTCTCATACATTCTGTTTTGCTAAACAAACATTATCTTTATAGATCCATAAGCTGGGGAATCCCAAAGCAAGAAAACCTGATAATGCCCCCATGTTTTATGAGGTATGTTTGAGAACTAACAAATTATAGTATATTATTCCACTTTTTTCTAAAACAAAATGTGTTAACGTGTTTGTTGTGTCTTCTGTAGGTTACAGAGTCGGCTAAGATGCTGCTGGATGCAGGGAAGGAGGTTCCCTGTGACCTAATGGCAAAAATACTGAAGTTCCAGCTGCTACAGATCAAAGCCAGAGATCAGCTCTTAAGGGAAGAAGAGCGGGTCGGTGACGCTATTTATAGTTTGAAAGTTCCTCAAAAGTATTTTTCTAATAATTTCTGTTAACTTTGTGTTTAGGCTGAAAGGGAAAAAGAAAAGATCATCCCTTCCTCTGACCATAAGGATAAAAGTGGGGCTAACATCTCTGAGAAAAAAGGAAAGGCTCCTTCAGCTTCCATGGAGAAGAAAACCAAACTTAAACGCAGGGATGATATTGACCCTCCTACATTTATAGGTAAAAGCAACTATGCTTTTCTATGTAAAACCAGCAATACATGTTAATTAAAATGGGTTTTTGTTGAATAATCTGGTGTGGCTGGATTGTGCAGCTAATATCAATGGGAAGTAAATCTCTGTAGTTTGTGCATTTCTTCTTAAAAACATTTGGACAGAATATTGTGTGCATGTTTACAAAGGAGAAAGAAGTTTGGACATGCTTTAATAGATTAAAATGTATTTGTTCTTGTTTGTCTCATCAGAGGATGAACCAGAATCTGGTCCTCAGCACTATGTTCTCTTGGTGGGCTTCCACGAACCACATCTGATTGCCTTGTTAGATGTAATTAGTGTACATGTAGCAAACATTATCAGACTGTGCTCAGAAGACACCCATACCTTAAGGGAAAAGCAGGAACAACCCAGCTGTGTGGACAATAAGCAGAGTTTGAGAGCCTCTCCAGTTAAGGATGCTGGTTAGGAGTCTTTAGTGCATTATATACTTATATTTCTACATATTTTCTGTGTACATACGTTTGTTTGTTGTTAATGATGTTATATATTTTCTCTGGGGTTTATTTAGAGGTGGATGTAAAGGCCAGGAGGTTGGATTTATTCTGGTCAGGTCTTACACGAGTTTTAGAGAGTGGGCCACCAGACTCCAAGCTCCATGATATCGTTCAGCTCCCCTACATTGTTCCAGTTCTCTCTGTTCCTCATCCTCAGGACCCTGAGGCTTTGGTGAGTAGGACCTGTGATTCAGTGATCTGTTTTCTGCTTCCTGTTGATAAGCTGCAAGCTGTGTGGGTTTACTTTGGGTCCAGATGGAGTTGGGAAGCCATATCTTTAATGGCGTGGCCAGTCTCATTTATGATTGTCTGGAGAGGCGCAGGCAGCATCAGCACTACCGCGACAGTATCAAGCTCATCAATGTACCCACTGTGGCTGGGCTGGATTCAGAGTCTGCAGGGGTAAAAATGCATTGATAAAACTGTAAATTAAAGCCTCCATTAAAAGTTATTTTTGTTTTTGCGTGTCTATTTTATCACTTAATCAAGTTAACAGCTTAAATCTTCATATAGTGTTTTAGTTTTCTCTAGAGTGAGCCAGTGTCTGACTTGATGCTAAATGATAAATTTATGTTTAAGCTAATAAGGCATGGGCATAAAAATGCTAGCAGAGGATAGTTTCAGTCCATCAACTTCTGAATTATAGGCCCAGCATGCTTCTACACACATGAGCTAACCCATGACATGCAGAAAATTCTACAAAATGTGTAAGATTCATTTGCTCGTATAGTTTTTATCTTAATGTGTTTCTTGTGCAAGGTGGTGCCAACTCAGACATTATGCTCAAAGAAAAAGTCAGCCCAAGGACAAGACGAAGCAGATAAAGGTTAATTTTACTGCCAACTCATTAAAAACACATTTAAAGACACATTAACAACTTTTTTTCTTTCCCTTTCCTGTCTGTGGATAGAGCCCAAGCTGCCTGCTCTCTCTGGACACACAGACATGCGTTACTATAGCAATCTACTGGATCTGGTTCCCCATGAAGCCTGCTCTGTGCCTTTGATTTTGCACTGCATAGTGGAGCAGGTATGTGTGCAAATCAAACTAC
Source organism: Pseudomugil gertrudae (assembly GCA_037177535.1). Lineage (NCBI taxonomy): Eukaryota > Metazoa > Chordata > Actinopteri > Atheriniformes > Pseudomugilidae > Pseudomugil > Pseudomugil gertrudae. The sequence continues at coordinate 5,568,367 of JBAMHV010000005.1, read as the reverse complement.
ATAATGCATCAGCAATTTGTGAGAAACAGTGCCAGCACAATTAATTATCAGAAGCTTCTTATGAATAGACAAACAGTAGATTTACGGGACACATTGAGATGTGTGCAGCCTGTTTTATTTAGATGGCTTCTTGTTTTCTATGTAAATTAATTTCTGTGCCCAGGTGGTGATTTCCACAGAGCAATCTTTTCCCACCCTGTCACATACAGCCGAGGAGCTCAGACCTGACAATGGTCCTTATTTAGACCATCAGCTGGTCAGTTGCATGCTTCAGAGCTTTCTGCCACTTATACACACAGGTGAGGAGAGAAGCCGCCTGTTAAACAACCTCTTAGCCACTGTAGAGACGGGAGAAGACAGAAAGGTAATGTTGCAACACACACAGAAAAATCATGCACATTCATATTTACACGTGTTACAATGAAATTCGAAATGGAAAACTGAAGATTTGAGTTTAGAAAAAAATGTATTTATTTGTTCATTTACAAAACTTTTCCCCCTATCAGATTGCTGGTAGTTGTTACATTTGTGGGGGGTAGGGCAAAGCTTTTCAATGAGTAAATTCAACATGTGAGACGTGGCTGCTTGTTTGGTTTTTTTCCCCCTCCACATATGTATATATAAATACATAGTAATTATAAATAAGCCTGTTAAGGCATGAGCTATTTATTCTGTTTTCAATATTAATATTTTAGTGTTAAAAACTCCTTATAAATGAATATACTAATATTACTGATATGTTTACTCTTGTTTATTTTTTAATGTACATTCTACACTTAACACATTTCACATGTACAAAATCTATATTTTAAACCCCACAGTCTACATTTTTATTCCACTGTTGTGGATTTCAGCTGTAATTCTACTTGAGAGTAGCCACATCAAACATAGTGCACTTCCACTAGATGGTACTACAATAACGCTTTGGATGGACACAGTGCTTTCTGTATATTATGGGTCTGGATGTTTGATAAATTTTTTTAGATGTTAAATAAACAGTTAGCCTACAAATACAATATAAAAATTGCTATTCAGACAAAAATCTGATTTGAAATGTATGAAAATATGAACATGCTCAATCACATTAAAATGATTTATTTGCTCAGTATTTTTCTGTTTTTTTTGCAAAACTAACAGAAAATTAGTCCAAATCTTGCACAAAACATGCAGAATTGTGAACTATATAAATGTTGAAGGAGCTGAAAGGAGGAAAGCTATTCGATTGGATTACTTTATCTGATTCACCCGCCAAGTATTCTATTACTCCACACAATGTATAATATGTTCATCTCTTTCTGTTTTGTGCTTCTGTTTCAGAAGTTGATGGAGAGGTTTGGTGCCGTGGAAACGCAGAAGAAGTCTGAGAAAACTCTGGTCATTAGACACCATGATGAACGGGCAACACGCTTAAGGGACATCCCCGTGAGTTCTATTTCTATGATTTAATATAGAGTTTTGAGTCCTAAATCAAAGTCAAGTGTAGCTGTCTGTACAGTGTATTTATGTGTCTGCACATGATCTGTGTAGGGGGCTCCTGGTTTCAGTCCAGCAGAGATTGAAATGTCAATGATGAAACTGTCCCCAGTCTGGGAGCTGATTCAGTCAGAAGCCAAGCATAGAAACAGCGCCTCCTCCTGGATGTCCATCAAACAGCAGCTGCAACATTTCTGCACAGATGGTCAGATACACGCTTCACTCACCTCAGCTCAGCATTACCATTCAGACAGAAGTTCTTTTGCACATTTCACTAAACTGTTCAACCTATCAGTCTAAACCTATACTAAATGTTAACTTTGGATTTATAATTTATGTCTCTTTTGTGGTTGGGATGTCATGACATACCACAGATGCTCTACCATGGCCAGACGTGCAGTGGTTGTTCCACCAGAGTGTGTTTGAGGCTATGACCCTGACCACATTGGACCAGCAAGGTGTATTACTGGATACTGGAAGGCCACTAGGAACACACAAATGGGCCCAACAGCAGACATCAATTATCCCCTGGGACAATCCCTTCTGCTATGCTAAACAGCAGCTACATAATCTGCAGATTAAGGGTCAGTGACTGCTTTACTGAGATGTTACAACACTGTAAAGAAACTGCATTTGTATGACATATCTTAAATATATATGTTTGATATTTGGTTTTTTACATCTGTTATTCCGGTTTTATCCAGCTCTTAATTTTCAATACTGATATCAACCGATACAATATATATTTTTGTGTGTGTGTGTATATATATATATATATATATATATATATATATATATATATATGGTGCATGCTGGGCCGATGGTTAAAATCCAAGCTTGCTGCATTCATAAAGCGGTTTATTGTCACAGCCACAGGATTTATTGCAAGTTGTGACAAACAAAGATATCTTGAAAACTATACAGAGGAGATTTAGTTAAAGAGTTTCATTTATAACATGTATAGTACATTTTGTGTAAAGATTGCCATGAAAAGGCTAAATCCAATTCAGATATTTTCTGATATCACATTTTAATATCAGACGTTAATATTGGTATCGGACTATAATATTGATATGTCTGTATGTTGATAATAATGAACATCTCTAATATGCTTATGAAACTGTACCCAGCTTCACTGCCGTATCTCATTGTTTATCTAACTACAGGTCCAGCATTTCTTACTGAAGACCCTGATAAGGTACATGTGTTATTTACTTTTTATTACTTCTACATAATAAATCTTTGTAGATTTAAATAAAAAGGCAGCAACTAAAGTTCACTTTGATATACTTACCAGCGGTGTTTTTGTCTGTTGCAGCTCAGTGGGAAAGCATGTATCCAGCTGGATTTATCTGAAATGCAGAGCAGTAGGTTGAGGTCTCTGTTTGAGTGGCATTATACTGAACATCATGATGCTGCTGTCTTCCCACAGGTGATTTCAGCTTTCCACTTTCGTTTTCTTGTTGAAAATGTTAATTTAGTTTAGTAATTTAGCATTATCTGATGGAAGGTGTGTTTAAAAAAATTCTGGTGCCATTATATTTAACATATTATGGACTAAGCAAGTCAAATTCAACTGTAAAGATTTGTTACAGAAAGTCTTGTTCTGTTGTTTTTAGTAGACGTTTCATTAATTTGAAATATAAAAAACTAACTTATTGGTTGCATTATTTTGATTTCCTTAATGTGTAGGTTCTCCAGTCAGCCTTGGAGGAATATCGTTGTTTGGACATGTTTAGAGGAAGTCATAACAACATCTCGTATATTTTTTGCCACAATCCAATGAGTTCTGATCGTCAGTCCAAAGAGTTCTGGGATGTAAAGCTTCACACTGACGTCAGGTTCAGGTTAGGACTAAAAAACGTAATGTACTGTGGAGGTGATCAAAGTTACCATAGTAACCCATATGTACCTTTATAAAAATGTCAAGAATAAATCAGCCCTGTCTCACCAAAGTAAGAATCTAATGCCTTATCCAACTCTACATTTCCCATGTACAGAAAATACCTGGAGCATGTAGCGGATACCATTTTAAACTGGACACAAGAGGAGGAATTAAAGAGAGACACTATACAAATAAAAAATCCTGCTGATCCTCCAAAAGGTCATTGTTTCAAACTAACGGTCTGACTGCTAGGGTATTAGTTCAGCTTCTTTTACCAGCAACATGGTCATGATTTTGATATTCTCTGAATCATTTAACTCAAAGCATAATAAAAATGATCCTCTGTTTCTCAGAAGGTTATAACAGTGACATAAGTAAAGCTTAAATTAATGTAGAGTAACAAGTAATTCTTGACACATTACAGGTAATATTTTTCTACACTGAATTTAAGTTTCTTACCTCTGTGTAACTCTAGCTGTTTTTCCCCTGGATTAGATGAAAAAGCTGTGCATTTGGCAGAGAATGAGGACAAGCTGGAGCCAATCATTCGAAAAGACTCCCTCAAAGTCTGTACCATTAACACACGACAGTGCACGCACATGTGGGAAATCATAAAGTGATTTAAGGCAAAAAAGTCTGTGCAGTAAAGCATGTTTACTGATATCTTTGCTTTATTTGAAATCACCTCTTCACTGAAGTTTGGATTTTTATATAAAAAAAAAAAATTCCTGGCTTCTCATTTTGACTTAATATATTTTTTGATAAGAAGTCCTGTGCTGCCTCATCTGACCTATATTAGAATAAAAACATGTAAACTGATAAAAAAGAATTTACTGACAAAGTTATAGAAATAAAAAAGGTAAAACAGTAGTCAGAATCTGAAGCATTAGCACTACTTCAGACTTATCCCTCCCTTTGACCATGGTTTGTGCTCTTATGGTTGTGGTGTTGCAGGCTTGGAAGTTAGAGCAAGAGCAGCAGAATGAAGAGGAAATGGCCAAAAAAACTAAGAAAGAGAATACGGCAAAAGGCAAGCGGCAGAAGGTGGAGGCACAGCCGACAGACACAAAGAAAAGTAAAGCTTTGGGTGTCGACAAGAAAAGCAGACCGAGTACAGCATGCAGCTCAGCCATCGCACCCTCAAAGTCCACCATTACTATGGAACCCTGTTCGGATGAAAATAAAGATCTGCAGCCGACACAGGATCCTTTCAGTGTGAGAGTAAACACTTATAATCATTTTAGTTTGAACATCAGAGCTAAATATATGACTAAGATTCTAAGTTATCGTTTATTAGGCTTAGTAAATCCTGTTACCCTAAGCTCTTAGCCACCATTCCGGACAAGCCCCCAAATATTATGACCTGGCTTAACGACCATAACAAAAACATAAAGCAGGTACAGGTTGTCAATATAAAAATAAACTTTTATTTAAAGTAATAAAGGAAACTAAAGAAAACCAATCCAAATGGCAGGTGCCATGATCTCCCAGCCCCAGCCTGGGAAGAGTTGCAGAGCACATTGGGCATAGGTGTGACTCAGGCCACTGTTCAGACAGCACCTAAAAATACTTAACAAAAACTGTGAACAGAAACAATGGTGGTGGGGCCATCACAAGACTTGGTAAAGAAGCAATAATCTAGTTATTACCTGGTGTGAAAATGAGGTTAATAAGGTATAATAAAAAAAGTTAGGCCAAAATGCAGAAGCAAGGTGTGCAAAAGCAAGTTTACCACATGATTTCTTAGCTAGAGAACCACCTTTGAGTATTTTTTTGTTCATTCTTTCTTTCTCAATACCCATCTTATCCATTTCAGGTTAATGGGTCAGCTGAGACAAAGACAATTTGGAGTACTGTCTTTTTATGTGATTGTAGGTGGTCTTCAGCCAGTTCTAAGAATGGACTGAAGTATGTGCATGTTTGTGTGTTTTTAGGGTTTTATTGGCTACTGCTTGGATGGACAGTTGATCCATGTCTCAGGCTGTGTCCAGAACCTTTTTCCTTCAGATGGAGGACAAATCACTGTGGAGAGCATCAGCTTCGTTGAAGGTATGGAAGCCAACTGTAGAAACAAAATACTGTAAATATGTATATCTGTATTAACACAGGGTGAACTGCATCCAAGCAAACTCTGGTCTTTTTATTTTTCCCAATCCAGTAAATAACTTTTGCAAATGCATAAAAAATGTATTAAACCTAAACTTTGCCGTGCATTTGAGCTTCAATACTCTATATCTCTATGAATTTGTGGGTTTTTAACACCAGGTTCCAACTTGATTAAAGTGGCTGTGAAGAAGGATGGGCATCATTTTTACACACACATCAACCAAGTTGTTATTAATCCAGCAAAGAGTGGCCTGAAGGAAGGCTGTAAAGGTAAAGATGCTGCACAGCACAAAGGAATTGACCTTTTTCTGTCATTTCAAGATGGTATTGTATGGATCAGTCAACAACCCACTTGAGTTATGCAGAACAGTATTGTTGTGTGTGTGTTTCCTTTTTAGAACCAGAACTTTTGGAGATGAAAACTGTGAAGCAAGGCTCCTTTTCAGCAGTGTTGGATAATAAAATCCACCTTTCTTACAGCTTCTATGGTTCCACTGGAAAATGCACAGGTTCTCGCTACTTTCAGCTTTAATACATAAATACTCTTTACTTTAAGTGCCCTATTGTCTTTATTATGTTTATAAAATAAATAAGGTTTTATATTCTTCTTTGATAGAGTGATGAGCAATAAGTCATGTTTATGTTTGTTTATGTTCTAGTGAGTTCCCAGGAAGCAAAAGAGGAAAACTCAAATATATCCACCTCTGAACCAGCACCCCCTTCCTCTGTCCCTCATACAAAAGGAATAGACATGGAGTCGGTTTCCTCCAGGACACATGCTCAGTCTATACAGGTCAGATCCCCAGAGCTGCAAGTTTATTCACACACAATCACAGATGCACTAAATATTCATAGAAAAAATTCCAGCATGTGCACACAGACAACCCCGTGTTATGCTGTATTTATTAAGGAGTGTGAAGAGCAACCAGTTGAGCCACTGGGTCCCTTCAGTAGTTTTAATGCATCTGTTCCTAATGGTCTGCTCATACAATTCCTGCAAGAGGATATACAAGGTTGGTCACAAATTGAACTCTTAGATCTTGCCACTTTTATGGTCTATAATATAGTGTCTCAGTTCTATAACTATCCTAAATCTTAGTAATATTCATTCTGTGTGTGCATCCAGGAGCATCACCAGAGGAAAGGGGTATTTTGGTGAGACAGAGTTTTCCTTTTCATGGCAGAGGACAGCTGCAGCATCTTCAGGACATTTCCCTCTCAAAGGAGCGGTCTCGTATTATCACCAGCCAAGGAGCTGTGATCTGTTGCATGAGAGATGGTTCTACAGAGGTATACACACAGTCATATGGAGGCACACTTACCATTAGGTCTATGCTCACCTTTAGGAAATGTGCATGGCTCTCAAAAATGTTATGCTTGTCTTAGGCCTTTGTAAAGTGTTTTAGCGTAACCCAGGTGGGAGATTTTCAACATCTTTATGTCAGCATATGGGTTAAAAGGTGGGCTTATCTGAAACCTGCAAACATTTACACCATGACTTGCTTTTAAAGCAACCGCTGCTCTTGTCCTTTTAATTGCTTTTATTGCAGCTTTTGAACTCAGGGGCAGCTCAGAGCTGCTGCCAACATGCATCCTTCCAGATGCAATCAAAAGGACACATGCTAACACAGCAGTGTAGCCATGAAGCCACAACCTAGAATGAAGGTGCATTCAGATCTGCTCACTTGGTCAGCTTGTTGTACTATTGGCTATTGCAGCCTGTTAACACATTTATCTGCTGCTTTAATGTAAACAGGCTTTATAAGGTTAGATAGTATGGGGTTCAATCATTGCTAAAGGTCACTTTGAACTACAGGCTTAGAAAAGTTTTAGATTAAACTTGACAATAAAAAAAAACTGCTGACTCTACCTCTTTAGCTACAGTTGCCATACCAAGGGCATGCTCCTATGCTCTGATGAAAGGTGCCAGCTCAAAGCTAAGAAAGCATAGTTTGAATAAATAATGATGATTTCTGATGCACCTTTAACTCACTCACAACATTGCAGCAATAATCTTTTAAATTATATTAAAGGAACAAATTTTTGTTTGGAAAATATTGACCAATTGAATACCAGGAGGCTAAATAAGGAAGTAGCAGTAGACCTGCTGATGTCCTCATTTTCCATGAGCTGACAGCTGACTGTGCAACAAAGGCTTTGGGTTTATTTGTAACTGATTTCGAGTATTTAGTTAGGATCGGGACAGAATGGATTATAATGCCAGGTTTGAATACGCAAATTTAGAAATACCCATTTGTGATTAATTGACTTAAGTGTATGACAGAAACATTTATAAAAGCAAACAATTAAACCCTAATCGGTGTGTGCTTGTATTATAGGTGTTGTTTGCTGATGGCTCAGTCAGTTTCAGCAAGGACTCTGGTCCAGTGTGGGTTTGTGACTCAGAAGCTCAGAAAGAAAACTCTCATCCGAAAGCAGAAGATAAAATTAAAGGTTTTCTTAACCTTTTTATAAACATTATGTACTGGCCTGGATACTGGTTCAGTATCACCTTGACTGACTCTTAACCAAACTGCTCATGTTTTGTTTGTAAATGTACATATCTGAACTCAGGGCAAGAAGCGAGGACTGAGCGAGGCTGTTGGTGTACTACAAGTCCATCAGGAAATCGCATTTGCACCATTGGAACCACACACAAAAACATTCCCACCTCCCCCCTTCTCACATTTAAGTCTACAGACTCCATCACCCATCAGGCAAGAATCCAGTTACATTAACTAACCAACCCACTGTTGTCTGTCAGTGACATCTAGAAATGTAACTAAGTCAAGTAGTTATAAATATTTTCACATTTTATAAATTGTCAACACGAGTATATTCTAGGTGTGGAACAAATTATATGATAACCTCCGCTTCAAAATGATCATGAATTAGGTGATGCTGACCCGGGAGGATCTAGTGGTTTCTGTCCAGAACCCTGATGGATCTCAAATTGTAGAGCATGCAGATGGAACCAGGATCACCACCCTTCTCCAAGACAGATTAATAGATGCTACATCACATCTGTTTCACACAGGTAACACATAGACATTTCCCACACACTTTACTTAGAAACCCTCCCCAGCCATAGACCTGTACTGACAAAGTGCTGCATATACATGCAGTCAGAAGCTTTACATGCATATACAGTATGTAATAATTTATATATTAATGCATGGAGGCCTGTCTCTGTTATTTTTCCAGGGGAAAAACCAGAAAGCGTCACTGTCAAATCAACCTCTAGATGTGAAAGTAGCTACATGTGTGACACACACTCTGTGGACAGCTTAAATGAGACAGTGCATATTCCAGATGCTTGTAAGAATGAAGATGTGATTAGATGTGAGTGTGAGTGGAATGATAAGCAGAGTGTATTTCCGAAGGAGAATGGTGCTGAGAAAGGGAAGACGAGTCCATGTGAGAGTAGAAAGGGTAGCAAGTCCACCAAAGAGCGGGTCTTGTTGGTGGAGAAAGAGGGCTGCGCCACTGCGGTGATGTACCCAGAGCGTCACACAGGCCACATCTTTTTAGCAGATGGAACAATCATCACTGGAAACAACCAAGGAAAGTATGAGGTATGTGGTCTACAGTAAATGTGCGCGCAAGATATTTTTGTATGACTTTAGCGTCTGATTTAAGTTCATTCACCTTTATGCAGTCTGGAAACAGATTGCACCAACAGAATTGCCCTGAAATTGACATTCAATCTTAAAAGTAATTTGAAATGTTCTTCAAAATGATCTTCTTTTGCATTTGCGTTTGCCTTTGTGCATTTTTATCCAAGGTCTTCCCATCTAGCAAAGGCTTCCTGCAGATTCAAAGTGATGGGAAGTATACATACTCCTCTGACCCACTTGTAACCTCCTGCTTAAAGCACCGCAGCCTCACCAACCAGCCAGGAATTTACACTATGAGCCACTTAGACAAAGTAGCTTGTGATTTTACTGATGACAATGGGAACCATTTCCAGGTGATTATCAGAGGATAGAACGATGTTGCATGCTGTGTTAGGAATAGTAATAAGCTGTGTTACAGGTGATGGATGATGGGCAGGTATCTGTGCTAAGCTCCAGCCCTGCTCTAAGCCCACTTAAACAAGATGAGGAACAGTTGGACATGGAGGAAGAGGACGGAGAGTTAAGACTTCGTATAAAACACAAAGAACATTGTCCCAGGTAAGTTACTAGGTAACTAAGCCATAGTATTAGTGATACGACAACAAATAAGGACATTATTATATATACAAAGTTTGGATTGCACTGTTAGTTACAGTTTGAACATACACTTAGGCTCTTTCTGGTGCACGAAGATGGCTCAGGCACTGAGCTGCTGAGTTCTCACACTGTGGAGGAGGTGCTCCAACAAGCATACTCTGACCCAACCATAGCATTGCTGAAGGAGCCACTGCCAGACAAACAAGGTTCACATAGTTAAACATGATGCATTTACTTTTCAGAAGAGATTGTTCATTCAGAATGACAGTTGTCAGTGTTTCCTCTGTGTTAAATGACTGTTTTAGATGAGTTTGGCATCACTATCTTAAAGCCAAGCCACGTGAGTGTGTGGTCCCAGTGGTTGCTAGGGAAACAGAACCCTACCATCACCCCTCCCAATCTCAAAAATCGCAGCTGGCAGCACTTCCCTTCAGTGGAGGTACAGACACTTATACATACTGTAAACACTCACATAGTTCAACATCAAAAGCCCACTCCTTCTCTGTTCCTCTGTATTTCAGAAGAATAGTCCAGGTCCTCTGTTTGGTACCAACAGTGGCATTGGTTTAACTCTGAAGGAGCGGCCCGTTGGTTCTGCAGCACAGCATCAACCTGTCAGAAGTTGTCCTGAAGTCCTGGAGATGAGACAACTATACCAGCATCGATCATTCACCACACCGCTCAAAAACAGAATTGACTCTGGGCTTAAAGTAAAGCAATTTTAAAACGTTTATGATGCAATATTTACCTCAAACAACCCGTCTCTAATTGTGGAATCAGTTATTTAACACAAAGTTGGACTTTTTTTCTGTAAAATTTAGCTATATTAATGGAGCAGAATCTTTAATAACCTCGAACATCAAACATTTGTTCTGTGAATTTTGACAAACATTGAACGTGTCTGCAGGAATACATAGAGAGTTTGATGGTGAGAGAACAGCAGTCAGAGGAGATGAAAGTGAAAGACCCTCGAACTGAGGAAGACATTTCTTATGCCAGGAATCTCAATAGTCTTTTCCTGGTAAAAGCACATACATACACACTGCATCAAAGCCTAAAATGTATTTATCTCTCTTTGCTATAAAACTGTAATTTAGCATGTTTAGGATCTTTCTACACTCTGCCCACTGTATTACAAAATAGCTGTAGATGCTTTAAAAACCACAAAATATCTGTTAACTCTCTTTGTAGTCTTGTGCAGAAAAAGATGATGCAAATCACACTGCCAGGATTGCAGGTAAGGAAATATTCCTAATGTATATAGCCTTTGATATAAATGTCATTTTTCTGCACTTTAGCATGAGGGTGGCAGAAGTACTAGAGGCTACACATACAATTTTTAATTGTGTATTTTGATTAGTGTCAAGGAGTCACAATACTTTGGATAATGTGAGCTTTATTTAATTACTTTATACATTTGCAGTGGACGTTGGCAGTCTGTACAATCGAGGAGTCGGAGCATCTGTTGAGCAGTCTGATGGCTCAGAAGACACCAACACAGAGATTAGTGATAGTTTGGAAAGATTTCAGTGGTGTGTGTGCTAATTAAAAATGAGCACAAGTTACATTTGAACTCTGTTAATATTCTTCAAACCTTTCTCTTTAGCAGCCATAATAATGAAAAGTGGGCTGAAAGGCTTGCAAAACACAGGTAAACTGAATAAATACAGATATTTTTCCTTTAGTGTGAATCAGGAGGAGTGTGCTTCTTTATATTCAATGTAAAATGTTTTGGGATGGATGTTAAAAAATGTGTTTATACATGTGTGGGTCTGTTACGCAGATGCAACAGTCTGTGCCAGTGTGTGTAGTTATTTTGATTCTACCTAGAAGTTACAGGTTAAAATATCAGGGCTGTTGTTGTGGAAACTGTTTATGTTTTAGACAGGAGATCAGTGAGGAAAAGACTTACAGAGAAGCTCTGCGGAAGAAAAACGTTACTCCTTATTTCCACCCAGAAAACATTCAGCTGTACCAGGTATTATATGCTTTGATTTAGTACAAATTACAATTCATTCATCTATTTTTTTTTACTATATTGTGAATGTATGAAATACTGAAAAAGACAGTGTTGCTTATTAATCCAGAACCTGCTACATCACCGTGTAGCCGACACGGGGAGTCTGTCAATGAATCACTCTTCGTTTCCTAAGTCAGACAGGGCTGAGGCCCTTGTGGAAGATGTTGCACAAGAACGCAGTAAGTTGCATCATTTTTATTTATTTATTTTTATTCTGGGATAGTTTTAAGCATTAATGTATAATAGCTGTTACTGACAACATGCCCGGAGCAGGAAGAAGCTCAAGCTGCTCCCATCCCTTTACCACAATCAGTGCATGACTAATCAATAAACCAGCTTCCTGTTTACACCCAGTGGTATTTACAAATCAAGTTTACACTCATATATAGAGAACCTCATGACTAATTTTAACAAAACATATATATTTTAAACTAAAGAAACAAATAAAAAATGCATAGATAACCCATAAATAGGAAAAATGAAAAGGACATAATATCCTAGTGTGAACACCTGGTCAACACCCTCCTTCTCCTCTGCAGATCTGAAAAAATTATTATTTTGGGTACAGTTCTTTTAATTTGGTCATGCTGAGAGGCTGCTTTAGTTTTCCACCTACTCAATTTCCAGCTTCACAGGCAGATGCTGTTACTCACTGCTGTTCTTAGTTAAGTTAAACTCTCCTTTTTTTGTATTTATTTATTTAATTTTATTTGACAGTTTTTAAACACTGTCAGTGTAGTTTTTTGTTATTTTATACATAAATAGTCAAGTGTGAAAATATCTGTCAACTAATATATTTAATTTCTTGAACGGTGGAATTGTACGGCCTACATAAACATGAAGTCTTTGTGAGCATGATGGATACTGTCCTGAATTTCTACACAGTATTTTGAACAATATTATCATAAATAATATAAAACAAAAGAGCTTCTAGTGGATTTCTGCAGGTGGACTAACTTCCCCCTCAACACCAGTGAACATACAGGGAGTGGAAAAGGAGATGGTGGCTTCCTGTTAGTAACTGAGTGTTGGCCTGAATAATAAACTGGACTAGTCACTGAACACTACATCACTCTAGCTGTATGTATATATGCATACTCTGTTGTCCCTGTTGGAGAACTTCCACCCCTTCTAGAAGACATTGACTGTACTGCAGAGCTCCTTCAGCCACAAATTATTTTCACCTTAAATGTGTGAAGGATCCGTGTCGCAGATCCTTGCTACTGGAGTTAGACTAACAAGCACTGCTCTCAGTAAACCAAAGCACACAATGCACAAGAAAATATATTATTATTGTAAATATTCTAAATAATTAACTTTTTTTGTCATTTAATGGCTTTTTTATTCTTCTTATCCTTCTGTCTTGCTGCTGTTGTCTTGCTGGGGGCAAATAGATATTTTCAACTCCTTTACACACATTGCAAATTAACAAAAAAAAAAACTTCTGACCTGAATCTATTATTCTAATTAAATCAATTACTTTATTAGCTTTTATTTAGTCTTATATGTGTATATACTTTTATATATATTTTTTACTATAAATGATTGCTTTGATTAAATGTATTTCCTATAATGTATTTGTCACTGCAGCCCCACGACCCTTAAACCCAACACCCTCTCAGTCAAAAAGGTAATAATGTTATTGATCATTGTCTGTCCTTTTTTTTCTACATCTTTGTATTTTAAATTACATAGTTTAGCTTTTCCATTAGCCTTTGTCACTCTGCTTAACTTGTGTTTTTTTCATTAGCCATGCATTTGAAAGCAACAGGGTTCCTGACAAGAGACCCACCAACCCCACCCCGCAGACTGCTGGTTTGTTCCATTACTCATCCATCCATCCATCCATCCATCCATCCATCCATCCATCCATCCATCCATCCATCCATCCATCCATCCATCC
>JBAMHV010000005.1:5508556-5554285 GCA_037177535.1 Pseudomugil gertrudae | reverse complement strand
TTATTATTATTATTATTATTATTATTATTATTATTATTATTATTATTATTATTATTATTATTATTATTATTATATTACACAAAGGAAATATTAGACATCCTACTGGTCTCTAGTCAAATTTTTCAATGCAGAATCTTCAACAACCATGTTGTGCTTATATTCTATAAAAGTTATATTTCCTTTTCCCCAATTTTTTCGTGCTTAAAAAAAACAAGAGATCATTTAATTACTAATGTATCATTTCTGTTTATATTTCAAATAATTTGCAAAAAGAAAACTTTCATACCAAAAGAATTTTTTTCACTTTTAATTTCTTGTGTGGCCTAATTTGCATGTTTAATATGTTATTGAGTGAATAAATTATCTTTACTTGTGTAACTGAAGATACACTGATGTTATATAGACAAGATGGTTAGTTGAGCTGTACAATCGGCCAGGTGTCCAGTATGTCATGTCATCGAAATGCCTGAAAATGAGTTTTTTTCCTTTCTTTCTCAGTAGTGTTTGTGCTGCCAACACATTTTTAAATGCATCACCTTGTCTTGTGTTTCAGTTCCTGACAGTGGAGGAGCCAGTGAGGAGGATGTGTCGAACAGTTTCTCTTACCGATCCCAGCGCTATTGTGAGGGGCTTCCAGCTTCTCCCAGCAAGGGTTGACTTCGGGGTGCTGCAGGAGGGTACCACCTCGAACGTTACTGTGATCATGAGGAATGTGGGTGTGGACACTTGCAGGTGTGACAACAACAACAGACAGATGCATGAAAATATGCAGATAATCCAAATGTTATGAGTTTAGCTGCAGCTTTATGGCTTCAGGCTTCTTTTTGCATGCCAGAAAAAAGAAGGCCATGGGAAGCAGTTTGTAGGTCACCTTCAAGTCCGAAGAGAAAACTTTGACCTGTAACTATTTGTGGTTTATTTTGAATTTGTCGCTGGCAGGTTTCGCGTGAAACAACCTCCTCCTGCCACAGGTCTCCGTGTCATCTACAATCCTGGGCCTGTAAGTTTCCATCTGGGTGCTTTTGAGCATAAAAAGATTGAATACATAACCCTAATTTTTCTAGATTTATTGTTGAATTTACAGTTTAAAGGAATTTCCTCTAAGTTACTCAAATATTTTGGATATTCTATTCAGAGTATATTGAAGCTTTATTTTTTACAATGCTGCAACAATCTGTCTAGGTGCCTGCAGGGTTGCACGTTGAGCTGCAGGTTCAGCTGTTTGCCATGCGTACAGCCGAGGCACAACTAGAGCCAAAGACGTACATCTCGCAGGATATAATCATCTATACCGAGACAGACATCCTCTATCTGCCTGTCACAGCTAATATCCTTTCATGTTATATGAGTGATTTCAGTTTGAAATCATGAAACAAACCAACGAGTAATGTTTGCAGATGAGGAAGTACAAAAATGTGTTAAATTCTGTTCACATGAAAGTTATGGTGATATTGATCCTTACACACTTTTACTCATCCTTCCTGGGAGACTATATGAAAAAGAACCCAGGGCCTTCCAATCATCAGGATCACACACACACACATGACCCAACACACTCCTGATCAGCCCTCAGATTAACTCTGGTGAGCATCAGATAATAGAATTACTTTTTAATCGCTAACACAATGGGTCAGTATTACTCATTATTACTTTTTTTATTGTTTTGTGTATTTTTTTTCTGTTTGATTCCCAGAAAGTTAAGTGGCATCACCCGATCGACCAACGTTCAAGCAGATTTCACTGCGTTTATGTCAAAGTCAAGCCTGGATAGGTTTCATCTTTGCAATAAATTCTCTATCAGCAAATAACTGTGGCAAGTCATTGTAGTATGTTTGTTGCACCCTGATGAAATACCCGTTTAACTTGGTAGGAGTTTATTTTCCTCGTCTTGCCAGAAGAAGAGTTTACAGTGCTGATAATATGATGTCCATATAAACAAGAATACAGATGGATGAAAACATGCCAATACAAATTATACAAGTTTGTATTTAAATGAGTAAATAGTTTTGTTGTTTGAGTTATTGTCTTTAACAGAGATCAAAATGTGTACATAAACCAACATATTTAAACACAAACATAAGTCAGAGCTACATATTTCTGGACAAATTTATTTAGTAAATTTTTAAACTTTGTTTTATTAGCTTTTTCATCCCTTCATTTATTCACTTTTGCCCCTGCAGATGTAGTTAATATCCACTACACCATGCTATACAAATGTGATATTATGGCTAAATCAGGTTGTTGTAGTGCTCATGCTATCAGTATAAGTGTGAACATGTCATGCTGCAGCCAAATATGCTCTGAAAGATTGTTTTATTATTGTTCTGGTGCAAGTAAGCTCATAAAAATCTACATGAAATAATATCTTGTAAAAGTCATGAAATAGACGGATTCCTTTAGATTTTAACTGACAACCCTGAATTCTGCTTGAAACTTTCCATTCTGTAGATGAAAATCTATTCATTTATCGATTAGTTTGTTATAGTAGTGACTTTTTACAGTAAAATATGGATAATATAAATCTAGTTTAAAATGCTTTGTTAAGTATCAAGTTCTAGTCATTATTAGTGTTACGATCACATAAAACCTGTTAATATCTGGGAGTGTTTTGGCCACTGACAGCTATTCACAACTGCTTTTGGCAAGTGAAGTAATTTATTTTACCATTAAATGTCAGTAATTCTTACACACTGTACCTTTTTAGTGGAGAAAATATAACATGTTATTTTTGATAAGTTAGTTAAATCTGCTAAATTACATATTTTATAATAAATGAAAGCTTTTTCTGGTTTGTGAGGTTAAAAAAAGAGACTTCATCCTGACACGAGGAATCAGTGGCAACAAAGAAGCCATGACTCTAACATGACCGGAGGATTTTCTCTGTTGTTCCAGCAAATACTCAGATGGTTGAATAAAAGTGAATAGATAATTCTGAATTAAACAGAAATAACCTACAACTGGCGCAGCTGTATGTCTGTAACAATGTTCAGTTTGACTAGTCTGTGTTACTGAGGTTATCATGACTGAGTGGAGAAACACCTGCTGGTCCAATGAAAAAATAATGGGGACAAATGAGAGCCAGTATGCATTAGTCAATGCGAGGTTTCCATGACAACAAAGAGCTCCCAGTTAGATGAGGAAGGGATGATGACACAAGAATGAGAACATGTGGAATAATTTCTTTTAAAGGATGCTGATAGTGGTAAAAAAAAAAGAAGTATTATAGAAAATATTCACAATGTGTTGTTTTATTTCAGAGCAGAACTCTGCAGAGCTGAGATGTCAAAGTAAACAAGATATTTTAACCACACAGACAAATTTGGTTGCATGGTGGCCTTGGTCAATTCATTCATCCTGACTCGTGTGGAGAAAAAAACTGCTATGGCAAACCTCAACTTGTCTCTCCAATCCGTCCATCCAGCCATCCATTTTCTTATCCTTATCCAATTCAGGGTCGTGGGTAGCTGGAGCCGGAGAGACAGGGTACACCCTGGACAGGTCGCTAGTCAATCGCAGGGCCCCTATATAATCCACTTTATTTATAAAGCACATTTTCAAAACAAAACTTTTCTAAAGTGCCGTCCAGAGTCAAATATGGGAAACCCGAGGCATTGCCAGCCGAGAAACATAATCTCTCCAGTGTGTCCTGGCCCGTATTGCCTCAAGTCTCGTCTTTGGCACCACAAGCTGGGACTGGCCCTCAGACCTCAAAGCGCAAACTGGAGTGTAGATTTGAAGACATTCAGTAATGTAATGAGGGGACAGTCCATGCAACCAGTGCAAATAAGCTAAAATCAGATATGTTATCTTTTTCTGGTCCAGTCGTGCCACAGAGTTATGGACTTACTGCAATTGTAAAAGTGTGTTTCGGCAGGTGCCTGCATAAAGACCGTTGCAGTATCCAGTCGAGAAGTAAAGGCGTGCACAATTGTTTCAGCAGGTGAAAAGAAAATATGCTTGCATAGACATTTATAAAGAAAACAATTATAACTATGAAATTGCTCTTTATTTCAACAACTATGTTGACCCATCAGCACACTTTCACACTCAGAGTGCATGAGGACTGTGTATTTTCCTCACCTGGAGCCATCGGCCCCAGCAGGGCTTTGACTTCACAAGCCAGCCAGCTCATAGGGTGTATTGTTAATGTTCAGTATCAATGTTTCCTGAGTAAAGGGACAATTCTACACAAAGTTTTATTAAAAAGGCCTGTGTCCATCTTGCTAATGAAAAACCTACAAATCACAATTAGTTTGCCTTAATCATAGTTAGGCCAATACCATAATAAAAGTAATTTTCTTTCTTTCCCTCTTAACCCAAAACCGATATGTTTCCAGGGGATTTCTTCTCATGCTGTCAATATTGTTTTTATTAGACATTAAAAGACTTTGACTCATTGTTGTCATGTTTGAACAATATTAGCTCTTAGCTTAGAAAATGACTGATACACAGGCTGTTTCTGATACATCATTTAAAACACCATTTTGTTTGCCCCTTTCTGCATTTTTGTCTTTTAAATTTTTATCATATATATATAAATAAAGAGGAAAATGATAAAATCGTAAGTTGGTCATTGTTTATTACGTGATGGTGCAAAGATATGTTGTTTTAAACAAAACTGCTCATAAAGCTCACAAATGACCAGCAACAATGCTCTGCTGTCTGTATGAACACACTGGGTGTTGTGTGAAAAGCTTTTATATGATGCTTTTTGTTTTGTTTTTGTCACAAGCAGGGGGTGCGCAAGGTAATAGCTTACAAAGTCTCGCGCGTGAGCAGACTCTCAGGTGAATAAGATGTGGGGGTGGATGTTAGTGTATGACGTCACCGGACACCCAGCGTAAGGTGCAGCTTTGCTAAAACAAAGTTGGAAAACGGTTGCCATCGCTGCGTATCGTTTATTATCCTCACTTTCTACCCGATTTTTTTAAAAACAACTAAACTAAAGCGGCAAATTCCTTCACTCTTGTTCGGTTCGGTTGCCTCTCCTTCACAGTCGGTCACGCGCCATCACGTGTACATACGCACGCTCGTGCGGTCTCAGCGTCAAGAGAGGCGGCGGCGGTACAAACAGCTGAGAGGGAAGGGCGACGGGGCTTTGACTTTGGCTTCTTAGTCACATTTTTTTTAACCCGGTCATGGAGCGGAAAGTGGAGGTGGTGAAGGATAAACAGTGAGCAGAAGCGGGAAGGACACAGGGGGTAACGCCGAGTCAGGAGTAGAGGATGCTTATTTGCCGCAGGCCCCGCCATCGTGAAATTGGATACAGTTTTGCGGCGGATGGGGTGACCAAGCTCCCTGCTCCGCCGGGGAGGTCCCTGCCTTCGGACGTTACCAGGGTGGGAGCTGCCTGTGGCCGGCTGTAAGGTGGAGGAAGGAGTGGCAAGAGGGAAAATGCAGACGGGGGAGGAGACGGCCACCGCAGAAGAGCCCATTTTGGAGGAAGGGTCGGGACGAGAGCAGGTAAGAAAGGACGTGTTTTGTTTTTTACCAGCTCCTTAGCGCCTCCACCTCCCCTCCCCACCCAAAGCAAGCGTTTGTTTACGCATGAATGGGCTACGAGGATGTCCAGAGAGATGCTCATTTTGCTGGTACCCAAACAACCAGTCATTTCCACAGACATGGTAGTCTGCTTACGCTTTCTCTCCTTGGCTTATGTTTTTAAATCGCCTGTGTCATATACTCGAGCAAGGACGCATAAAAGGACCTTGCCTGTAATGTTTATTAAAATCAGGCTGGGGCTTATATATAAGGGGCTCTAAAATAGAAGTTCATCTGCTAGATGATGAGTTACTCTTGGGAAAGATGGTCTTTTCGGTATAGTAGAGCGTGTCATCATCCACCAGCTGTCACCTCTGAGACAGGGTTGCATCACAGTGGAACCACATTTCCACCCCACAGTGTGAGCAGAGTCACTTTCTTAAATAAACTTTATTATTTAAGTAGACAAAAACAAATGTATATTGTTTTCTGCATTGATGGAAAAAACACACCCCAGCCACTTTATTTTGTGGCTGTCTAGATTTGAAAACATACCATTGATAGGAAATGTTACCTCACAAGCCACATCCAACCTCATCTCATTGTACCTCAGAAGTGGACAATCCATGCTTTGCCTTTTTTAAAACTAATATCAGCAAATTCTCACTTATACAGTTCGTTTGGAAGAAATTTGACTTTATTAAGCTCCAACAGTTCTCATGTTTAATGTTTATGTCCCCTCTAGGAAACCTAATCGTCCTTATCTGCACCTGTTTTAATATAAGGCTTAAACAGAACATAGAGCAACGAATAAAAAGCAAAAAAGAGTAAATCAAGCAAATATGTGACTCAGGGACTGGGATTCTTAACATCTGTTCACCACTAACGGAAACCACACTTGCTATTAGTGGTGAAGAGTTTCATCAATCTGGGGTGGTACGATTCACAACTCGTACTGAGATTGTACCTATAATTGGAATTTGGACCAACAGTCTCAGAGTAATCTGCAGTTGAGAAAAATGTTTGTATTTTAGGATGTAATACCAGTTTGTTGTGTGGTAGTATGAGCTCAGTTTGCTGTGTGCACCAGTGTGAGCTGGGGGACTATGTACAAAACGCTTTCTCTTATGGGAAAAACATGTTTAAAGGGTTATTTATTGTAACTTGTGTCCGAACTCTGCGTGCACAATAGCTCATTTAAAATAAAGCACACCCTGCAGATGAGAGGGGTGGGGTGGAGTTGATGGTCTCACTCTGATCTATTAGTCTGACTCCCATGAAGGTCGGTTTCTATTAATGGTTTTAAAAGGAGCTGCTTCAGTGTCTTTCTGTGATATAATCAGAAACGACAGATATTTCATTTGGAACTCAGAAAATCTTAGTAATTTTGGAAAAATGATGTCTCTTGCATTTTTCCAGTGGTTCTCGTGTATAATCGGATATAGTATGACTCTTCCGTGCGACTCCTTTGTTTTCTCTTTAAGCTTACTTTGAAACATCTTTGCATTCACGTGTTCCCAGCAAGGAGTCAAGCATACTTTGAGAGGTGGGTACACATCTCTGTTGCAGTAGTGTTTGCTTCAGCCTCTCTCACACATGGTTTCCATAAATCCTGTGGCAACTACACGGCACTGTTATGTCTGAAATCACCTCTGAGGTGCTTTTCAGGAACATTTAGACACAGAAAGCAGTAGTATTAACACAGTAGCTATAGAGCAATACATACAGCTGCGGTGAGTTAATCTGACATTAAATGACTTGTTTAGAGGGAGCTGTTTACTTTATTAGATAAATAAATAGCTATTAACATTATTTCTCCAACACAATTCATTAGTAAACTGCAGCACTGAGTTGTTGTTGCACAGCATATGAGCCAAATAGAAGTGTTTTAAATATGGTTGCTCTGCTCTCTGACCATATGTCAATATTTTCAATCAGTCCCTTCCACTGCCAATTTTTTGTACATCACAGTGCTCTGTGTTTGAAAGCATGACATAGATTTCTGTTGTTGTTTCGTGTCGTAATGAGAAAACTAAGACTGTTGAAGGACTCTCAGTTTCACATAATACGGTTTCTCTCCATGAAAAGGAAGATGATGTGTGGAGAGAAGGTCTTTAGGTGGAATAACCTTGACTGATCAGCGTGTTTATACAACCGATGAAGTTAAGGCATCGTCGTGTAAATCTGTAGGTAAAACAGAAAACAATGATTTGCCAATTATTTTGACCTATATTATGTTGAGTACATATCAAAGGCAACATATTCAATGTCAAACTGATGCAATCTGTTTGTTTTGCACATATTGCACTCATTTTGAATTTGATGACTGCTTCATATCCCGTAAACAAGGCATGTTTACCACTGTTTTACATCACCTTTCCTCACTTAACAAGCTTTTTGGGAACCGAGCATATTATTGTTGAAGCTTTGTAGGTGTAATTCTTTCCCGTTCTTGCTTGATGCCTTGCTCAACAGTACGCTGTCTCTGTTTTCACACATTTTCAATGACAAGTATAGACCCCAGGTAGGCCTGGTACCCACACTCTTACTACGAAGCTGTGTTGTTGTCACACCTGCAGGATGTGACTAGACATTGTTTTGCTCACACAAGCAGGAATGTCCCTGAAAAAGACTTTGCTTGGTTGTTTAAACCTGAATGTATTTTTCTGCATTAATATTGCCCTTACAGCTCTGCAAGCTACCAATGTGCACTAACATCCCTCTATACCATTACAGATGCTGGCTTTTGAACTTTGCACTGTTAGCAATAGCTACTTTCCTCTTTGTCCCAGAGGACACAATGTCCATTCATTCTTATTCTATACCGCTTCATTCACTTTAGGGCTATCAGTAGGTGAAATATAGGGTACCGGTACACTCTGAACAAGTAATCAACTTAGCATCGATGTCTTTGGACAGTGAAGCTGGAGTACCTGGAGAAAACACACGCATACACTGGGAGAACATGCAAACTTCACACAGAAAGGCCACTGTTATAACCTCCTCTCAGCTGAGGCTCAAACTAGCAACCTTCTTGCTGTGAGGCCACAATGATAAACACTGCTCCAGCTTGCAGCTGAGATGATCTCCATGATTTCCAAAAACAGTTGGACATGTCAGATCACAGTAAAACATTCCAGTTTGTGTCAGTCCATCTCAGATGGTTGTTTTTTAATGTAGTGCCACCTGACGTCTCAAAGGTCTCGTAGATTCAGTGCTGGTTTTCGGCTTTGCCCCCTACATACAGAGATTCCTCTAAATTCTATGAGCCTTTTGAAGGTTTCATGAACTGTAAATGATGAAACCCCTGAACTCTTTGCTCCTTGTGTGTTAAGAAACGTTGTTTAAGTATTTGTTTTCTAAGTAGTGAACCTTGCTCCACGAGGCTGAGTCTATAGTGGATGCTCCTTTTATACCCAACCATGACACTCTCCTGTTTTTATTGAACCTGTCCCCTATGGATTATTCCAAATGGGTTTTTTTGAGCATTTCTCTATTTTTGTTGCCACTGTCTCATCTTTTTTGAACGTGTTGCAGACATAAAATACAATATTGGCGAATAATAGCAAAAAACAATGTTTTTTTCAGGCTGACAATGAAATAACTTGTCTTTTCAGTGTATTCAGTTGAATGTAGGGTGAAAATTATTTGTAACAATTTTGTTTTTATTTATTTTCCACAAAGTCTCAACTTAATTTGAACTGGGGGGTTGTATTTATGACTACTTTCATGTGTTGCCACTTAGTTTTATACCACTGCATGGTTTTCTCATCTGCATTGTATACTGACAGAAACTTACTGTCATATCAGGGTTCACACACTTTTCAATATTGTGTAAACTACAAATGGCATGTCCATATCATGGCTCTTCATCACTATCTCAGGAAGCTTTGGAACCATCTTTAAAAATCTTTCCAATCTGAGAATGATTAATTACCATCACTTTACCAGACTGGTACCACTGATGTAGCATTATGTGTGAAGCACAAGTTTAGCTGAGGCTGGATGCTGTGTGTTTATAAAATATGCTGTTGACATTTCTGCAACTTCTTCAGCATGACCTGAGGAAATCAGGATTAAATACCTATTAGCTGCAGAAGAGTTGCACATTTCACAATAAAAACTGGCTCACACACTGATAAGATTTTTCATCATTTTCATTGAATTACATGTTGTTTCTTTATCTTTCTAGAAACATGAATTGTTCAGTAAAGGTAATGAAATCAGAGGAAAAGAAGGGTGGACCATGCTGTCACAGTCCTTGGGGTGGGCATGTGGTGGTGGGGAGGCATTTACAGCATTAAAACGAGTCCATCTGAATTTTCAACAACCTTTTGTAGGATAAAACTTGTTAACTACTGATTAGCAGAATAGACAATAAGCATGAATTACTTGTTCAGAGGTTAATTAAAGACTTGGTTGGGTAATTTGCTGTCTGTAAACCTATTAAATGAAGCTTTTGACTTCATTTCACCATTCTGTCTGTATCTGTGACTGGACAGCAGACAGTGTAATGTAATGCAATGATTTCAGTCTGCATCTGCTCTCCGCCTCCATTACTCTCCTTCATTACCCCCTCTTGCTCTCCTTCCTGTTTTAGATTTGCCAGTATTTTATAGCCTCATCCTGTTCCTTGTTCTTCCTGTCGAGCATATGCACATATCTATGGAAGGAAAATTGACTCGGTACCATTGTGTGTGTTTGTTATACTTAATGTGCAAGCTGTGTAAAATAGAAATAATTCTCATGAAAAGTTTACAACGGAGAAACATCTTTACCAATTCTACAGAAGCATAGAGACAATTAAACACTGGATTCAGATTAAAATTCAGATGTCCCAGCTTTCCACCGAACACCAAATTCACCATCGATGCTCGTGATTAGTGATTCGTTGGCATAGGATCTTTTTTTTAACAATAAACCATTAGATTTGTAAGGTTGAGGGTTAAAAAATTGTGCGTAAAATATTGTTTGTGCATTTTTTAAATGTGTGCATCTGTAAAACTTATTTGCGCTTGTTATTCCTATATGTTTATGCATTTCAATATACATTTGTTAGCATCCAACGTTATGCACACAATGTGTTACACACAAATTATTTTACACAGCTTGCAAATCAAGTATTACACAAACGCAGGGCTATTGTGTTGATTTTCTTCCCATATATATCTCCATTAACCTAATCTGCTCTCTGCTCTTCAGGTTGTATACATAAAAGCTCACATAGAAAGGATTACAAACCAAGAACCACATATTTGATATTAAAAATGCAGTTTTAATTCACATGTCTCTCCACATAATCCTGATGTTGGCGTGGAAATGCCACATTTACATCAGCATTATGAATGTCAGGTGCATCACATTCATTCAGCCAAATGTAAAACTTATTAAAAATCTAATTAAATATATAGTGAAGACTGAGCTGCACAATGAGAATAAAAGTTTTTAAAAAAGAGGATTATAAACTGTTACAATAATTGCAAAACCTTTTTTATTTTTTTTTATAAAAATGTATAAACTAAACAAAGTGGCAGATGCAGCATAAAATGTGCTGGCTATAAATGATTTATTAGCAATATTATGTACCAAGCAAGTGATGTGTAGAAAAATATTAAGATTTATTATTGTTCCTTTAAAAGTCTTGCTCTATATGAAATTCAGTGCTGCATGAAAACGTGTGTAAATTGATGCTTTCTCCTACTCACTTGAATTTTATTCCTGACAAATGAACTAAACTTATCTTTACTGATAACATAATATAAAAGACAGAGATTACCAGCTCTTCTTCTCCACAGACTCCTCTTCCAGCTTTTTCTTGGTGACTCAAGCGCCACCACAAGCCGTAGGGAGTATATTCTCCACACGTGGCCTGGACTGTCCCTTTTACTGGTGGGACAAATCTTCCCCTGAGAGTTCTGTGGGAAGTATCCTAACCTTACCCATCTTTCACTGTGTGGAGAAGTAGCAACACCCTGATTTGTCTGGGTCACTACCCACAGCTCATTGACTGTAGATGTGGGTAAGAATGCAGACTGATAAATGACAGCTTCAACTATAGGCCCAGTTCAGTATTTGCATATCTGCATTACCCATACTCCCCTATCCCCGATGAACAAGATCCAATAAAACGTTGCTTTAGATGGTGAATTTCTTCCAACCCAAAGTCCTTAGTCTGCCCTTATTTCAACTGATGACCATTAATTAGAGATGAAGAGCTCTGTATACTTCTGTACTCTTGTTGTTTGGTCCAAACGTAGAGAAAAATTATGAGAATATCCCATAAAATATAAGAATTTTCTTACATTTTCATTCTTATTGTGGAGCTCTACCTATACTTTATATTTATTTGATTCCTTCTCTATTTGTAGATAAGGTGTTCAAAATTGGTGTGTGTGTGTGTGTGTGTGGAAAGGGGCTTGATTCTTTAAAGTTCCTTTTAAAACCTATAAAACCATTTTGTGCATTTTTTACTATGTGAGAGTGCTTTATAAATAAAGTTTGACAAAGATTGATTGAAAAAAATATTGCAGTGTAAATTGCATGAAATCAAGCTGATATGGAAATTCCTACTTGCAGTAAATTTAATGTATGCAGCTTAAAGTTGCTGATAATTTTCACCACAGGGTTTCCAGCCTACTCTGAACATTTAAAATGAAGGTAAAATATCTGTTACACTGTAGGTAAAGTACAGAATTGCACAAAGTTCAAGTGCTAACAATTTATTTGTTGTTGCAGCACAGTCAGTAGTAACCTGACATCCCCAGATGACTCAATCCACTTCTGATAGAATAATTTTAACAGCGCTCTGCAGGCATCAACAGCACATTTTTCTCTCCTCACCTCATTCGCCACCCACATGCTGGGACTGCTAATTATAGCTGCTCCAGTCACACCTAACTAGCTGAATCAGTCCGAGTTGACACACACACACGGAGCAAGAGAGATATTCTATTAGACACCTTAATGCAGGGATATGTGTACAAACGGTCTGTGTCGTCCACGAAGATGAAAGTCTATTTATAACCGAGTGTAATGAGAAATTCATGTCCCACCTGTGCCGAATGTCTGAGTACGGAAATAATTAAATTCAGAAACATTCATTGGTATTTAATAAAATCTGCCTGATATAACTGTAGTGTGAGAATAAGTATGATATACTTACTGTCTGAATGGGATGTGATCAGTCCCAGCAGCAATTTTCTATGTGCGTGATGCAAGTCTAAATAAACAGTCTGTGGTTCACTGTCATGCCAGCTTCCTGGGCTCTTTCTCTAACGTGTGTGTGGGGTGAATTTGGGTGTTCTGTGTTATATTTATTCTTGTGATAGTTTCCATGCTTGAGACTGGAATTGCTGTTCGATGTCTCAACAGAGGCAGGTTTTAACAAAAAGACACTGCTCATGTGACAAGTAACCTCCCTCCCTCAACCAAAAGTGACTGTCACTAAAGCCTGTGCTTCAGGTAGAGGTAAGGTTGCTGTCAGAAGATGGGTTAAGCTTACCTCACAAGGCAGCTGGATTCTTGTGGGAGGTTAATCTCATTTGTCTTTTTGGTCCCTCCCTGATAACTTTGTCCTCATGTTTGTGACTCTGATCCTAAAAGTCATATTTTTCAGGATGTCAGTTCTTAAATTGCAGAGTGGAAAGGAGCAGTGAGAGATGAAGCCTGCTGAAGGGTCAGTCATGGACGTTGATTTAACAACTGCAGTGTCTGAAAAGGGCTTTAATGCATTTATCTCCCTTAACTACACTGATGTTAATATAAATATTCTCATGAAGATGTATTGTGTTGATCTGTCAGAGAAAATAAAGATTTAATTGCTTAATGGAATAATTTATAGTGTCACATCTAAACTCTCATTTCTGTTAACACGACTCTATTCTCATGTTAATTCTTAGTGTGAGAAAGATGCAAGGAGAGGGGTTAGGGGAACAAATCAAATTATGTACACATTTGGAAATGGATAAGAACAAGATTTGGTGGATCACAGCAGGAGGATCCATCTTGCAAAATCTCACCTTATGGGCAAAACTCATAAGTCTGGACCAGTCAGGATTTACCGGCAGCTATGAGCAGCGCTTACTCATTGACTTGGTCTGTGTGTGAATCTGATTGATTACGGTTATTTGTGATGCTTCTAAGGAAGACTTCCCTGCTGGGTCTGTTAAACAAGCCTTCATGCTTATTGGGTTGAGGAGCTGGGACCTGCAGATTGACCAGTTGGATCACTGCAAACTGGTGACTAGTATTATTCTGCATAATATTACTACCTGTTTTTCTGTTTCTTGCCAGTTCGTTGTCCACCTGCAGTGATTTACAATATTTCTGCAACAAAGCTATTTTTTTCCTGATACTTTTATTCTTTAAATTAATTTCTTTCTTTTTTTGATTGCTAATCTATTCATGTCCTGCTCATGTCTGTATTCAGTCTCTAAACCTTAGTATGTTTATCTTTAAACACCGTATCTGAGAGTGCAACAGACCCTGTCATGCATCACAACAAACATTGTGTCTTATAGGACACTCTTCTTCTACAAAGGTGATCAAGCTTTTGCTTTTGCACAGGACGAATGGGTGTTCCGCCTGATAACGATAAAATGACTCATGAAGTTTGTAATCAATGCACATGTTGCTTTCTCTCTGTACAGATCATCTCTCCTGACATCCTCTCCTTGATAATAAGACATCTGGTGAACAAAGCAGCTCAAATTGCATTTCACCATGTGATTGTTCATATTGTTGCAGGATGAGGAAACTGATCCGATATTAGGAGCCAGCTACGTAGTGATTAAATTAGCCTCTCAGTCCAGCATCATCTGATGATGGATATAAACCTAAAGTGTTTATTTGTTCTCTTTACATCAGCACTTCATCGTGCAGTTTGTAGGCTCTTTGTTTTTTTTAGCAGCACTGCTGCATTGAGACCTGTAAGGGCAGTAAGTTAGATTATGTCAGTGAGAACACATTCAGTTGCTTTTTCTGTCTGAGAGAAAACTGCTCATTCTGGCACAGTAAGTGCAAGTAGGAATAATTTGACTCCTGTCTTGAGGTGGATTTTCCTGCACTGTCTAAACTGCTGCAGATTCCTGGTGAAAATGTTGACTTGCACCTTCCAGGTGCTGTTTTTAATTGCCAAACTGGTCTCTTCTTTTGGCACCATTAATGTGAATAAGTAAGAAAGATAATTGTATATTGAGCTAGAAGGAAAAAATGGGATGGAAAGGAAGGACAATAGAAGGACAAACAGTAGGGATTTTGGCAGCAAAGTTTCCTGGAGGGAGGCGCAGTCTGTCACTGTTGTCATTTCCTTTTCTGCCCTTTCTCTGACTCATTTTGCTTCCAATCGGTCTTTGCATTCATGCAAAGTTCATGGCTAGTTTTCTGTCTCTTTCATGCTATCACACCCCCCCTCCTTACTGTATGCACTATACTTTTAGCACGATCAATCCACTTAGCGAGAGACTTTCAGAGGACGTAACGAAAGAGATGTTGAGGGGGAAGACGAAAGACGAGAGCTCGGGGAGTAAATGATTCAAAGGTGGGAGGGAAAATTCTGGAAAGGAGGAAAAATATTTCATAAGAACAAAAAATACTGAAAGAAATCATAAAATATAATAAATCTGTACCATGGATCATCTCTGGATTTTATAAAATAACCGTCCTGTTCTTCCTTCATCCTAAAGTCTGAAGTCGGATGCTTTTCTGGGGGCATTTTGTTGAGTGATGAACGACTGGTGGAGAAAGGTGCCCTTCATTCTGCTTCTCACTACTTGCCCTTGTACAGTTATAAAAACAGAGAGCCTGTGTGGATGTGTATGCATGTGTGTTGCAGCTAGTCAAATATCATTGTTGCTCCACAGTGCTGGACGGGGAAGACAATGAGAGTGTGCTTGAGAGAGGAAGATGAGTTAGTGATAAAGATGGAAGGAAAGGGGCTTGTGCGATAGATAAATAGAGGGAGAGATGTGCTGACAGTCCTGGCACTGAGGGGAGGGAAGGACAGTGGTGTCAATCCATCTGTCTTTCTGGCATATGCTTTGTATTTCTTTTTCTTTGATGCATTCAGCAAAGTAAGAAGGCATAGAAGCACTTCACATACATGTAAAGATTTATAGTCTTCTTTATATGTACACATGCACACACAACACACCAGCTCTTTTTTTAGTCTTTTGGTACAGACTGACTGTCCTTCCTCATTCACACACAAACTGTATCAGTGCTGATATGCTGCTTATGTTGGAACAGATTCAGCTGGTTGGAGAACAGTCTAGAAGCTTCGTTCTCATCTAAATTATTCACATTCTCTCTTCTGGCTGTATTACAGTGCTGAGAATGTGCATGTTGGAAGAGGGAACATTAGACTAGCTGTGTCCATATATCTGAAGGATGCGTGTGTGTGTGTGTGTTTGAGTGCACTGTAATGTGATGTCTTCAGTGGAAGTGAGGCTGCGTGCACTCAGAGAGTGAAAGGATAAACAGCATGTGTCTAATATGCAGCACTTATCCTATGACGGGTAATGCATTCCTTTTGGTCAAGCTCTTGGTCTGCAGACTTGGTTAGAAATATGACTCCATTTAACAAACAGGAAGGCTATCAAAACTAAACCAGGGGGTCTTGAGGCACATAAACTCGAACGCCTGAAATCTTTTTCACCTGCCAGACATAAGATATTGACATTACAAAAGCATCCTGGATTATTTATCAGTTGTGACTGTCAACATGAGTATAAAGATATTTGTCAAATGTTTAAAGACGAGAGGTCAAAGAACTAACTTGGGTCTAATGCCTACAACAGTATGTCAGCATCTTTTCTTTTGTGTCTTCTCTCAACAGCAAAGGCCAGTCCAGCAGTCTCTGGCCTCTTCCTTGTGCCGGGAGTCCCACTGGAAGTGCCTTCTCCTAACCCTCCTCATGTATGGCTGCTTCGCTACGCTGGCCTGGTGTGCTCTCTGTCGCGTGCCTGTTCTCGGCTCCTCCTCCATTCTACGTGGCGATGACGACGATGCCTACTATAATGACATCCTGCACATGGAGAGCCCATGCTCAAGTGGCTATGTCTACATCCCCCTTGCCTTCCTGGCAATGCTGTATGTGGTTTATCTGGTGGAATGTTGGCATTGCTTCTCCAAGACCGCCTTGCTGGCTCATGCTGAATTCCAGGTATCTATAAATCAAGTTTTAGCAAGAAACGTAGAGAATCTAAGCTCGTGCTTTACTCTGCCTGCAAAGGCTTTGAAATAAATTAGTTGAAAAGTGTTCAATAGATATACACAATAAGTTTAAAATAAATTTCTCAGTTTTATATTAGATGGGAAAAACACACTTTTACAATTTCACACTTAAGCATAGAAAGAATATTTGTTAGTCTAATCAGTTTGGAGACGATCTGATTTGAGAGCATCTGTCTAGTTTTGTCTACTCTTGCCTTTATTATGAGGAGCATGTTGCATATTGACAGATTGTCATGTCTTCCATTAAAAACGGAAGGAGAATAATTTGGAAGAATCATTGCAATAAATAAAACCTCTGCAGGGTCTGTTTTGCAACAGATTGCACAGACATCTGTTAGACAATGCAAACAATAGCAGCCTTAATTGTTCCCGCTTGTCCTGCCAGTGCAGGAATTTTTCAGGAAGTAATCTCATTTTTATCTTATTAGTTGTGGAAAGTTTATTTACATATTTTAAAGGTGGTTTTAATTGATTTGATTCAACCTTCAAATTGTCATGCAGGAAGTGTACGAGCGTGTGCAAAGGCTTCAGCAGGCCACTCCCTGTATTTGGTGGAAAGCCATCAGCTATCACTATGTGAGGAGGACCAGACAGGTTACAAGGTACCGCAATGGAGATGCATACACAACCACACAGGTGAGGTGGCTCCCTCTGATCTTACACTCATTGTGTTCTTTCTATACTTTTATTAGCTACACTGTTACATTTTGAGTCCACAGAAACACGTGGAGGTCAAACATCAATTAATAAAACATAAATAAAGAGAAAAAGGGTCATAAGAAAAAAAGCAGCGAAGTTTGCTGAGATGCAGGGCTGTGTTTTACTACAGATTCCACATCACCTCAAATGAACCATTCTGATAGAGAAAACGGGGCACAGATTGTTTTCACATGACCAAACTGCTATATATGGAATTACACACATACTAGCAGATATCCAGCTGAGGATTCAGCCAAGATGCATTAGTGTAGTTTTAGTAGCCAGCGGGGGGAAGCAAAAGATGTATCCATTAACCTCAGTTGCCTCAAAATAAAGTTTTTAAAATTAAGAAGAACTGGGCAGAAACATCTAATTATTGAAATCTGAAAACTTTATTTGATCCCTTTAAAAAAATCTGAAAATGTTATGTTCTGTATGTTCACTATTCATTACCATGTAACAGGTCAAAATTATTATAGTGTAATCTTCTGCTTCTGCAGGAGACCAGTATCATATGGTGAACATCAGGGTTTTGAGTAAAGTTTCTGCCAAAAAGTGATGAAAAATGTCTCAGAAACGGTATGTATCAAATATGAGACGTCCGGTCTTAAGGGGTTAATTTAAACATGTAGCCTACCATATCTTTGCCTCGTCTTGGCGATGAACCCTCTTACCGGGAAAAGTTGGATGAGGCGGGAGAGTAGTTTGTCTATTCTACACTGCAACTGCCTTTTCAGCTACTCCATCTCCGTGGCTCTGAGATAATAAAATGCAATGCAAATCCGATGTAAACATACTGATATTTCTGTATTAATATTGTTGAGATGTACGAAGCTATAAGCAGAAAAATCTTACTTAGTAACCATGCTTCTAATCTGTCTTTTGCTTTCTTTATTTCCTCCTCAGGTGTACCATGAGCGTGTGAACACTCACGCCTCAAGTTCTGAGTTTGACTACGCCCGCTATGGTGTCAAAGATGTGTCAAAAGAGCTGCTGGACCTTCAGCTGCATCCTGCTGTCCGCCTCCGCTTCACAAAGTGTTTCAGGTACCCGCTTTAATCAGTTTCAAAAGCAACTGACTTCAAACTAAGTTTGATTTAAGAAGTATCTTTTGTGATGTTGAAACAGGTTTTTTTATGTGCTTCAGCTTCTCCAGTGCACGTGCTGAAGCAGCCTACCTCACCCAGGTAAGATGTCAATTTACTTCTGTTTCTTTATTTAAGCTTGATGCAGTCTAATATCGTCTAAGTCAGTTCTGACTGTGTGTTGTTTTTGTCTCTTGAACTGCAAGCGAGCACGTTTCTTTGGGGAGAACGAGGGGCTTGACGACTACATGGAGGCCAGAGAAGGAATGCACCTGAAGAATGTGGATTTCCGTGAGCACATCCTGGCATTCCCAGATCCTGCTCACCAACCATGGTTTTCCAGGCACAGGGTATTCTGGCTGGCTTCTGCTTTCCTCCTGTCATGGCCACTGCGGGTAGTGTCAGAATATCGCACTGCGTATGTCCACTATCACGTGGAGAAGCTATTTGGAGAGGACGACGACTCTGGTGTAAGCGGAGGAGTTGGTGGAGGAGGACCAGGTGGAAGAGGCGATGGGGTTGAAGGAGGGACGGAGAATGGAATCCATCCAGGGATCGGAATTGGCCTGAATGGCACAAGCTACAGAGCTATCTCTCGTGTCAATACGGTAGACATGACTGAATTGGAGTGGCACATCCGCTGCAACCAACAAATGGTCCCCAGCTATTCTGAGGCGCTTCTCATGGACTTGGACACAAGTGGAGGAACAAATCCAACAGCCTCTACGCCCATCTCTGGGCCTCCAGGCATCACCTCCAGTCAGGTGACCAACCCCCCTCCTCTGGCTCTGCCTGTGGTCTTCAGCTCAGCCTATCTCCTCCAGAGCTGCCCCAGATGCCGTAGAACCACATCAAGTGCCAGTCTTCCTTCCAGGCTAAGGGCCCCAATGGGAACCACAGCCCTCCTGAACGCTACCGTGGCAGGGATCAGAGCAGCGGCACCAGGAGGCGGAGGTATAGGAGGAAGACTGGTGCTCAGTCGGAGTGGATTCTCTTTAGGGAGACTTGGTGGTGGGCGCCAGAACAACCTGTTCCATTCAAGAAGTATGGGAGGAGGACTGGGAGGAAGTAGGGAAGATGGAGGAGGAAGTGGGGGTGGAGGAAGCAGTGGGGGTGGTGGCAGCAGCAGTGGGGGAGGAGGAACTGGAGGATTCCTGGGTTTAGGCTCAAGACAAAACAACGAAGAGACCAGAGGAGTTCTTGAGGGAGACGGGGACGATGATGAGGAAGAGGAGGAGGTGAGGAGAAGGGAAGACGGGGGAAGGGAGAGGGATGAGGAAGCAGAGCAAGAAAGCAGAGGAGGAGGAGAGGGGAGAGAGGGGGAGAGGGATCGACCGCCATCCTACCAAGACGCATTCTTCTTTCCTGTTCTCATCATACATGGAGAGGAGAGCTGCCATGCTGGTGATGACATATGAGGGAGAGAAAAATGAACAGATTAATAGCAAGATGGTTTGGGCAGAACCTGAAAGGACACAGTCACAGCAAAGTGAGAGGAAAAAAATAGATCTGCTAACCAGGTAGCAGGGAGGAAGTTGCAACTTTAGTTCAAGTAAGTAAAAAGGAGAAGATGCTGTCAGAAGTGAGACCAAACAGAACAAGCTGGGATAACAAATGGAGGTGATTCGAACACATGCAATGCATTCTGTAAAATGTCAGTAAACCCACTTATTCAGAGGGAGACGTGAGCTGATGGAGAGTGTCGTTGCAAGATAAGCTGGAGTATAAAAAGGAGCCAAGGCAATAAAATCCCTGCAGCTAAAAGCTTAACTGCACAGAGATGAGGTTGATGGATCAGATATAGTAAACTTAGGAAAATCTGGTTCCAGATATATCTATGCAGGAGTGGGAGGGGTAACCAGTCTAAAGATAGTAGCTTGGAGAGCAGTGGAGAGACATTGAGCCAGTTGAGTGGTATGTGTTTTTCCCGTAAAAGAAACAGAATTAGATGAACTGAAAATAGGAGTGGAAAAATTAAACTATAGCTTAAATTAAATACAGGACATGATACCTGGATAGAAAAAGAGATGATATTCCACAAATACTGAATGTGATGTATTGAAGTTGGAGAAAAAAGAAGCATCAGATAACACTTTTGTAAAAACCAAACGCTTAATATCTGCTTTACAGATAGTTCAGATTTTTAAAAACTACTAAGTGGAATAATAAAAAAGATTCAGAGGGCTAATATTTAATTAAGGAGTTCAGATCATTTCCAAACAGGTGTACAGATCACAACCGAACCAGTCTCTCTTCCAGCAGACCGTGCCAATGAAAGCTAAAAACATTGATTTCCGCCTCCTCTCATCACGTTGCCTTACGCCTTCCTACACCATTAGCTTCCCCACCACTCTGTCCATTATTGTTATGAAGCTGATAGGAGGGGAAAAAAAACTCCATAAAAACTATGGCAATTGCTTCCTCTACTACTCAGTCTCTCGTTTCTAGAGCCATCTTCTCCTCCCTCCATTTTCTCACAACTCCCACTCACTCCTCTCAGAAAACCACAAGTGGGTAGATGTAATTCTGAGAGGCATATCTACATTTTTCTTTGAACATTACCAGTAAAATGCCATCTTTTTTAAATCAGTGACTGCTGAATTAACACAACCTAGTTGAAGAAGTTGTACAAAAATAGATCCTGTTCCGTTACTTGCTTCCTCCTCTGCTTCTTTTATATTTTTAAAGTGGTAGTTATGTGATTCTTCTCCCCAGAGATGCTGGAATCAGATTCCATCTCAGCTCACTTCACATATCGTATCTCCTGTTGGCTTAGATCTGCCCCAGGATCATATTTTATAAGTCAGATATTCAAGCTCGTAGTGAGAGTTTATAAGACCTCTATGCTTTTAAAAGGAGCAGAAGGAGATTTAAACAAATAAAAAGTGAATATAAAAAGAGAAGCCTTCAAACAGGAAAATTAGTTTTTAATTATCAATTAAAATGCTGTTAATTTCTACCAGTTCTGACACTGTGGTTCATCTAATTAAGCATTTCCTCCCAGTGATAGACCTGTACAGTTTAAAGAATAAAATAAACAACTCTTTCCCCTGTATTAGTATTCTATATATCACACAAAGTGTTTAGGCATGAAAAATCACCATGTTGTTTAATTCATGTACATAAAGTGGGACTGCATGGAAGCTAAACCTGAGCTGTTAAACTCCGCTGCCACAGTTGCAGCTTAAATAGGAAAAATCAGAAGAAATTCTAACAGCTTTCTATATTCAGTAAGGACCATGTGAAACTGGCAATATTAAAAATAAGCCCTGATCTTTAACCTCGAAACTGAATAGCTTTGGTCCGGTTGTGCTAAGCTGCTACCTCCTCCATTTGAAGATTCACCTGCAAACACAGAACAAAGAAGAAACCGCACTCTGTGAAATGTTACATCAATACTAAATGAGTTTGCTGGCATAGAAATGCATGAAAACAAGCTACTAGTAGCGATGTAGAACTAATGGCTAACTTTGCAACATGCGGTGCCAAACAGTCGTGATGTATACAGAGTCAACACAAATATGTAGACAAGAATCCGGAGGGATGGACCCAGGAGAGGAAGCTGGCACAGACCGTTCAACCGTTCGGTGCTTGGTTTGTAAATACTTTACAAAGCACAGTAATCCTGCTGAAGTAGCACCTTAGAGTAGTTAGATGAGCATTTCTTAACCGCCCTGCAAGGTGTCTCTCAAAGATTATTCTGCCACTTTCTCATATCACAGGGGTCTCCGTCCTGCTCTCTCTGCTTACTTACGACATGATTTAGAAAAGCACACTGCAAGAAGTTGTGCTGGTGGGGAGGGCAACATCCAACCTGGATGCTGCAGAGATGGAGGGAAAGTCAGTGCAACTTTGTGAAAAAGTGGAGCATAACTGCTGACCTGCTTTGGTGTAGGGGACATTTACACATGCACACACTATGACACACATTCATGCACTGAATCTGGTCCATTGATCTTCTGGAGCTTTTTTGAGGACATAACACTGAAGTGCGCACAAGGAAACTAAAAGAGGAAGTCGCAAAGAGAAGATCTGAGGACAGGAAGCTGCGAGCAGCTGGACTGGACAAGGCAGAACGTGTGAGATTAAAAGACAAATATTTTTCATTACTTCAGTCTCATGACTTGTGGATAAGACACTCCATGAACAAAAAGAAGCACTAAAAAGCACTAAACACACTTTTGTGTTGATTTGTTTGCAGATTTTGTTCGTTTCACTGCTTTCCATTTCCAGAGTTTATGTTTTTACTTTTGTTTCTTTTCGTTGAGTCCTGTTAATGTGGCTTGGAAAGATCTCGTCTGTTTGTATTTTTGCTCTTAAATTTTAAATCAGCAAATGTGAATTCATTGTATAATCCCAAGTTTTTACACCATCTACGTACACAAGTAATTATTTCAGGTTTAGGTACATTGCAAATGCCTTTGAAAGCTTCAGAAATTCCTTGTGTCTTAGTTGTTTTCTATTTTCTATTGTGTTTTGTAAAAGAAAAATCAATTCTTCAGGCTGTCCAGTGATCTTGGGTTTCACTTTAAGTGCAGTATTTAGATCCAGTTATACTTGCTTGTGAGTCTTGTTTGTGTATTTATTTGTCCATTTATTTATGTTAAGTGTAGAACACTTTCTATATGTTGTTAATGGATATTTATAAGCGGTTTTATTATCCCAAGAGTGTGTCAAAAGTGTGTCAGCCGCTTCAGGTGTGCCAAGAGAATTCTGTGCCCATGATGTCTTACACAAACACAATCATGTGTGCTCGCACGTTTCGTCACAGCAGTAAAGCAGCCATTATAACAGCTTATTTTAGAGTAGGGTCATATTAATCCCACACCCATATTCATCTTGGACACATAGTCTTAGAGTAAACACATAAATGCACACAGTGTGCTGGGTTGCCTTTGTATCCCACGTTGCCAACTTTTTTTTGCTCAGGATTACAGTTGATGCTGCATTCCTGCGACACCGTGGACCCTTTACCACCCCCCCTTCTTCCCACACACACACACACACACAAATCCATTTACATGCCAAAGCAAAACAGAATGAAAGTTACAAAGAAATGCCTGCAGATGCACATTGATGTTAACACAATGTGCTGTAAAGTGATCTGTAACAAAAGGGTGGGTTTACTTAATAATAATATGTAAAGCTAAGTAAAAGCATTACTTCTACAGGATCAGTGTCACCAACATGCACAGTTTTTTTTACTTTACACAGTGTGTTTGGTGCCGTTTCAGTAAATCCATCCAGAATGTGTAAAGACACTATGTTATTGGTTGTGGGCTTTTATCCACTAGATGGCAGCAAAGCCTTAAATGTTCCTGCATTCAGAAGGTGCACTGACGAGTGATCCAGACAGGCTCTGTGGGTTTAAACTCACGCATGTCACACATCTGCACACACGCCTGTCAACCAGTTGTTTTTTTTGTTGCCTTTTTTGGAAGCTGTGACAGAAAGAGGCCACGTCACATTTCTCCACTCAGAACAAACCGCAGCATTATGGGATTGTCCATTTATCTTCTAGGCCTTCACTGATCTCGTTTTCCTTTAACTGTGACTGAATGTGTTGCGATATCGCCCATTACCCTGCTCCCGGCTGGACTTTCTTGCATATGTTGCTAAGCAGCTTTCTGAACTTATAACCACGAGCACTGGGAGCTTCAGTTCACTAAGATGACAACACTGTCAGATAAAGACGATTCACGTTTTGTGACAGAGCCTTCTTTTCAGCAGCGTTACTCAAAGTGGGGCCGTTTGCTCCACACGACACAAATAAAGACACAGAGAGCGAGCGAGCCAGTCTGAGTTGTGATCTGCATTGTGTGTGAACATGTCCTCCACCTTAACATCATACTTGACTATATTATGGAATGCTCTTACAAATATGACCAGTGTATTGTCAATACCCTTACTGTTACTCTTGTGAGTCAAGTGTTCATGCCAAATTTGTCCTGCACTGTAAAATATCATGTCTAGGATTGATTTGACTCGGAGTTGCAGGAATTCCAGCTGCAGATGAAGCTTTTCTTTATAATGTGGGCTGTTTACCACATTTCACACCATTATTGTGAAGCTGCTGAAATTGGACAATCTAAATTAAACCAAATTGCAGATTATTATTTCTTTGTATATGATGGAAAAAAAAGAGTAATAAATAGAATTCAGGGATTTTCTCTTTATTTACTTGCATTTCTAAGTTATCCTGTGAACTAAAAGCATTAACCAGTATAGTTTTCTTCTTCCCAGACGCTGCTCTTTACCCCCTCTGAGCCTTGTACCTGTGGCGATTTATATTTAGTATCAGTGGCCTTTGTTAATGAGCTGTTTTGTGTTGATGCAATTTGCCATCACATCAAAAAGGGTGTGCTTTTCCTGTTTTATGTTGATGGCATTTAAACACACATGCTGATTATCTCATCACTGTCATGCAATGGTACTGCGTCAATTAAAATGAGTAATTTAATCTTAGATTCATTAGTTAATTGGCATGCAGAGCATCCAATGCAAGGCAGGATCCGGGTGAGGCTGGTTAAAGATGCTTGATCGAATCAGATTAAGCTGAAACGTGTCATCTGACAGCAGGAAAACAGAGCTGTGGTGGCGTGAAACTTTGAGTCAACTCAATCAGTGGCTTCTCACTGCTGCAAAACTCCCACTCTTTCTGTTCCAGTTCAAATTTAAACATTTTATCACCATCTAAGTATTTAAAGCTGCTGGATTACTTGTGAACCGTCAAACTAATGATTTGTTCCCACAGTGTAGCTGTTTTGTACGGATTTAAAATGGCAATGTTGCACATAAAAAAGCATTATTGTCGTACACGGAGATGTGTGAAAAGAAGCCGAGAGTGGGCTTTTCTTGTTGGAGCACCGAAAAATGTCTGCAGTATCTCAGCTAATGAATATGTAACTGATAATGAGATTGTCAATATCACACCAGATTGTAGCTTTTGTCCCAGGCCCGTGCAGGAGAATGTAATTACATCCTTTTGAGTGGATGGTGACAGTGAAGGTAATGGAGCTGGTGGTAATAACGCTGTCAGCTGATGTGAGCCTGGCAATGATGATGACAACTAATTATCATGGAAGATACAAATAAAGTCAATCTGCTTGGTATTTCAGGGTTTGTCTTGAGAATTTTTCCTTTTTGTTATTAAGTTCAACTGCTTTTCTTTTCAAAGTAGATATTTTATTCTAGTTTTTGTGAAAGTGTCTGAAGCCTAAAAAGACTGATTCCACTTATAGTTTGGGATTATAAACTTTGAACAACCTGTTTTAAAAAGACTAATTTATTACTGAATAAGGCACACGTTTTTTATTTGTTTTTTATCAGACTCTTAAATTTGTGGAAGCAAAACACTAAAGTAGTAGTGGAGTAGCTACTTTTACAAGTCAGTCAGCATTCATACAACAGATATTTAATTATTTAATTAACTTTTAGAAGAAAGCAACTTATTTGTATCGCATTTTTAAAAATAAAAAGAGATGAGGCCTTTGGAAAACATGAAAACTGCATACCCTTATGTAGCTGCTAAATAAGGATGAAATAGAGGGCTAAAGATGATGCCAAAGAGCCATTTGGAAGCTGTTTGAGCTGTTATCATCACTCTGACGGAGGTCTTTAGTGGCAAAAGTCACATTTGTTTCCCTAAAAAAAATGAGACATTCAGTTTAATTTAGTTTTATTTGTGTAACATGATTTCATAATGTCATCTCAGGGAACTTCCCAGACATCAACTTGAGCCAATTCATAAAAATCAAGGGAAGAAGACCGAGATATAAGCGTTTAAAAGCTCATTTAAAAAAGGTTTTATTAAAGATTCAAAATTACACAAAACACAAGTACACAATTGTATTTATTTCATTTAAACTAACTTAAAATGAGCAAATATATATTTGATAATTTATTTTTGTTAAGCACTGCTGGTCTTTTGGTTGTTTTTTTCCTATAAGATGTGATTTTAAAAAGTTATGTTAAGAATAACATTATGGGCCTCACTGTCTCCTGTTAGTTTTTCACTGGCAATTTCATTCTCCTCTTTAAATCTTAGTTTAGCCTCACAGGCACACTACAGAGCGCAGTACAGACCCGGAAAATGACATCTTCCTGTCGCCAGCGGCAACGGACAAGTTGAAACAGCTTAACTTGGCCTTTATATACCGCTTTTCAAGCATTTGACATGCAACCTAAAGTACTTTACCAGACAAAAAGAAGAAGAAGATATAGGAAGAAGTAAAATAGAGTAAAAGCCTGAACATGAAAAGGTCCATAAATAAAGAGAAAGGTTTTTTTTTTTTTAGTGTAGTCATGGGGTCAAACCAGGAGCTGCTTTATTGGAAACAAACCAGAACATTAAAAGCTCTACTTCCTTTTCTGGAAAAATGTTGATAAATTGTTAGTTTAAGTTGTGTCTTGATAAATATTGCATTTCATCTCTCAGGGCCACCATGCCAATCACATCCAGTCAGCTTTGAGAACGAATGAGGATGATGAATCTCATCTCATTAAGTTGACCAGCTGTTTAATGGATCAGCTGAAAGGTTATTTTGTATTAATAATGCATCTGGGGTTTAAAATTATTCATAAAAGTTATTAATAAAATAAATACTAATGGAGAGAGAGGCTGTGTTGGGTTGTGTTTACGCACCGTCGTGTTGAATCGATGTGGATGTTTGCTGCGTTGCTGAACTTCACAGTTCTGCTGTATATCTGTTTATATCTGGTGCTGTACGTTTCAGTCCTTCTTGTCATGCATTTTCATCTGATTTGCACTCCACTGAGACAGGCACAAAGCACTTTTGACAAGTCTGTCAACTCAGTAAAGTAGGAGTCAGGAAGTAGAACATTTCACTAGATTCTGCACATCTCATGGGACTGTCAACATGGTTTCCTCTTATTTTGATCAGGTTGTCCCTCTGCATAAAGAGGGACTATTTGGTATAATGTTTAATAAGCTGGGAATTCAGATCAGGATGAATGCATCAAACAGGAACAGTTTAAACATGGTATCTTTTGGGAATTTACATTCTTCTGCTCACAGTGCATGCTTATGGGTAAGATAATAGAGTCCAGCAGGGTTTTTCATCATCACGCCCCAATCATCCGCAATCAGCCGACACACCTGATACTCATCCAGTAATCAGGCTCTGCGGTACTGTTGGAGCTTCTCAATCACCCTGTGCCAGTTTGTTATGTCAACAAGTGCAGGAATATTGTTGTCCTTAATGATTGGAATTGGCACTTGCCAGCAAGTTGTATATAACGGCTGCTAAATCTTCCTTTTAGGAAATGAGCCTCTACACCAACTTCCTGGGTGGCCTGTCTTGTTTTTGGATTCTTTTTAACTCGTCACATGCAGAAACCATAGGTTTGTTATCATACCTTCTGCTGTTTAGTTGAGATAGTTTGTAGTGTATGTGAAGCTGCATGACTAAATGCTAACAGCTGCATGGCTTTGTGACTTGAGTGTTAGCATTTAGCAATGTGTCAATGTTAGAGAAAATTATATATTAGAGTTAAATGTATTTTTTCAACATAGTTGAAAAGAAGCTGCAAGTACCATTATTTTTTAAAATCTAACAGGCTTGTAGATTGGTATTGTCATTGGGATTTCTTGCAAAAATATCAAAGTGTAGTAATAAATCTATTTCCCTGATGTGTGTTCAGGCGTCACAAGGAAGAGCAGCTTGTGGTGTCACTGCATATGCACCATTTAGTCTGTAATACATTACATTCTTGCCAATAATTTCTTTTTGTATAAGTTATAATCTATCATCACTGTTAAATAAACTTGGATCCCCCTCACTGTTTGGGTCAAAGCTGTTTGGTGTTCAGCAGCAGTCATATGAAGCAAGCATGTAAGATTTTATCCTGCAGGATAAACACCACCCAACCAAACAGATGGTGATAAACGGCTTCAGCTGCAGTAGCATTATGTTGTGAGAAATCTGGTGACTGGATCTGAGCATCAGTGCTGTAGTCTTCATGACTGCTTGTAACACTGAACTGTCATCTAACATGGCATCAACAAAAACAGCCTCCTGTGTTGCCACACCTTTTCTCTGCCACTGATGTGCGTATCTGTTTGCAGACACCCCGCTCAGCTGCTGGTGTTGACAGTCTCTCCGGTGCTTGATGTCGCTCTACAGATCTGCCTTTGTTGTTTGCCCTGCTGAGCTCTTGACTGCTGCTGCAGCTGTTTCCACATCTCCTTTCCTGGACTGAAAGGAGCAGCAGGGGGGGAAGGCAGAGAAAAAGCACTGCACAGAGGTAGAGCCCATTTGAATGGGGCAGTTTCTTAAAATATATCACAACAAAATGCACTGATGATGCAAAGACATTAAATCCTGCAACGAGGGAGGTTTTTCAGAAATGTTTTGAATATGAAATTAACACAGTTTAAGAAAATGGGGGATGTTTATCTTTGTAGTAAACACTTTGTTTTGGGGCCCAGGAGACAACAGCTTAGTTTCAAAGTGAGTTTTCATGTATTTTTCTTGTTTTAAAACACTTTTAGCTGCAATTTCAGAAACACAACTCTTAGCGTGACATCTCTTCACCTGCTTCATGTTGATTTTAATCTTTTTTAATATAATTGGCTTCTTGTAAAGTTTTATTCTTTGACCCCAATTCCATTGTGATGCTGTGAAAATATTACCACTTTTAATTTGATGGCAGCAGCACATCTAAAAACATTGAGGACCAGAGGGCACTCTTCCCCTGTGAAGCCATGCTGTGGTGCATACAGTGTGTTTTGGTATCCTCTTAATAAAATTAGCAAGACTCTGTTTGCAAAAAGTGTTGTCCTGATGGTACGTTGCCCTTAAACGTTTACGTACTTGACAGCCTAAATGGTAGTGCTTTTTTTGTTTTCTTTTTAGAGATGGGTGAGCTGCTCAAATTACAGGTGCTACAGCGATCTTCAAGTCCAGTCCTCGAAGGTCTGTGTCCTGCAGGTATTGAAAGTTTCCCAACTCAAACACACCTGAATCCAATTAAAGTGATCTCCACAGCTTGAGTTCTGCACAAGTCTGTTAATGTCCCATTCATAAGAGTCAGGTGTGTTGCTGCAGGGAAGCATGCTGTACCTGCAGGACACCAGCCCTGAAGGACCGGATTGGGAGATCCCTGTATTAATACAAACTTGCATCATCAAAGATCCAGGCTTATTAATGGCCTCTTTCATCTTTACACTGAAGGACACTGCATCTGTGGTTTCTATAAGACAATATTTAAAAAGATATCCTCCTATTTTGATCTGACAAAAAGCCTTTCTGATTTGCTTCAGACCATTTTAAATGATCCAGAGACGACTGCATGATTTCTGGATCATGTTCACACATGGCTGCTACTTTGTATGAGAGCATTAACCTGGATTTCCCAGTGATCTGCGTTCAGACGGTAACATGCAGAAGTGTCCCTGATGCAGCCATTTCCAAGAACGCATAATGCCTGCTTATAAACCAGTGCTGCCTGACAGATGGAAGATCACATGAATCTCATTTGACCTTCCGCCTTGTACCAAACACGGTCGGGATCTTTGAAGTCTTCACAATCTCACACTGAGAAACACTTTTTTGCGAGCTGTTCAACAATATTTAGATGCAGTTTGACGCTGATTGTCCACCCGTAAGCTCTGCCTCATGCTCTTTTGATACTAGGTCATGATACTGACCACCTGATCCAATTAGCCTTCTAACAGTCCAGTTTGTTTTTATTTGAGCTCTGCCTAATCTCTTTTGAGATGTGTTGTCATCAAATTCAAAATGAGTTAATACGGTATTTTCCGTGAAACGGGCAAACGTCTTTTGTTTCAGCATCAGCTATGTTCACATTTTATTAGGGGTAATATTTGGGTTTATGAGGTTTGAACAAACATTATCTGTTTTTCTTTTACACAAAATCCCAACATGTTATTGAAGCAGGACTGCTAATGCCTTTTAATAGTCACTGTGAACAATAAGAGTTCCTGTATTAGATGATATGTGAATTCATGAGAAAATTCCAATTTCTACGGAAGCTGAGAATTGGCATTTATCTTTATTTATTTACTCATTTATTTATTTATTTATTTTATTATCTTTAGGAAAACAAAGTAATTCATTTGTTGTCTCAAGATAAGGATTTATTTTCCCTTAACTAGATAATTTATCCTGTTAAACAGTTTTTGTGATGAGGGTAAAAATGGACTTGGTAAGTGATCGCTGCATTACACCTGATTGCATTGATCAAAACTGACAGCTGGGAAGTGGGGGGGTGTCATTATGTTTATGCATAACTTTGTGAATGACTAGTGGTAAAACTTTTAATAGTGATAAATCAGGTGTTTAAAATCAAGTGTATTGATCAGTTAGTGATGCACCTGACAAGGCTAACTGTATTAAAACATCCCAACCAATTATTTCTGGGATGTCTTTGTGCAATCAAGCTAAACTGATGTCAGATTCACCAGTTCAGGTGTTTGTTAGAGAAGATGGTGGCTAAGCTCTCATCCATGTTAAAGGGAAGTACCC
Source organism: Pseudomugil gertrudae (assembly GCA_037177535.1). NCBI lineage: Eukaryota > Metazoa > Chordata > Actinopteri > Atheriniformes > Pseudomugilidae > Pseudomugil > Pseudomugil gertrudae. The sequence continues at coordinate 5,523,279 of JBAMHV010000005.1, read as the reverse complement.
CCTCATAAATGATCAATATGATGCTCTTTGGCTTTATAGGGTAATTTCTTTTAAGAGTATAATTTTACATTTCTTCTTGCATCTTCTTTTCAGGGCTCAGAGTAGTGTGAATGCTACTGGCATAATTTCAAAGTGACTGCAGTTGATCTCATGGTTGTTTGTTGTGTCTTTGGACCATATTGGATCTGGTGTGTACACAAAATTTCTCTCTTGTTTTTCTCACAGGCTGTTTTTGAGATTCATGTGTCTGAACTTTTAAACCACATTTTATTTTTGCTCAGTTTTAAATGTCCTCACTGTCCTCCATGCAATCTGCAAAAGTTTGCCTGAAATATTTAAGAGAACTAAACATTTTTCTAAATTTTAATTCTGACTACGGTAACTCGATTCTATTTGTGTGAACTTTGGGTTATAGTGAGGTTTTAACCAGTTCAGACCACCTGGTGGCACTGGGGCTCCACAGCATCATATTAAACCTCTTTTGACATGAAACTAGCTTAAAAAATGGAAAAACCAGTGAAGCTCCACATTTAGGTTGTAGCTCTTGATTAGTCAGAAATACCCAAAAGACAAAGAGGATTAGCACACATTTGGAAAAGTTTTTTTCAGACAGGCTGAGTTATAATTGGTAAAATTAAGCCCATTTTCACAGGCTTGGATCCATAACGCAGCATGAAGTGAAGACCAAAACAGAAAACGTGTCTATGTGTCATCTATTGGATCAACTGTGAATAATGCCATTTATACAAGTTGTCATTTGGATTACTGTGTGTCTGAAATTGATAGTGCAAAGCTTGACAGCGTGAAGAGCTTTGTATGAAAATGGATATTAATTGCTTTAAATCTAACAAGGGGAAAGTTAAGCAGACCATTTAGAATTCCAGTCTGCAGAACTTTCATCTGGAAACAACTGACACCAGCGAACAATGTTAATAATACCGAATTTCTCACACATTCAGTCCAGTGGAGCTCTTATAGTTTAATTTCTCCTGCTTTCAGAATGATGTTTTTACTTTGATGCAAAAAGCATTTAAAGCGGGAGCAGCGAAGAGGATGGAGCGATCTGATGGAGAGTTTAGAGAGTTTGTTCTGTACTAGCCGTAGCAGCTGCAGCCTGCTGTGCAGACTCTTGCTGACTGGGGCTGAAGCCAGTGGAGCGAAGGATGAGGTGGAAAGAGCAAGGCTGTGAAAAGTGAGGAATACATAACAAATGTGAAGTGACATAACTAGACGTGCTCCAGCTCGCCTCAGAATAACACGCTGATCTCTCCTTTTTTGTCCCATCCGTCTGCTACTATATATCACTTATTCGCATTGTTCACAAAACACAGAATCAACTTGCTTTGTTTCACTTCTGCCCCCCCCCCCCCCACACACACACACACACACACACACATCCATTTATTGTATGTCCTTTTTCTTTCTCTTCTTTCTTATCTCCTCTGACATTTATGTATCTTCACATGATCAAGCTTGTTTGCGGCACCATGCCATCTCCTGGTATTCCCAAATCTCTCCTCTTCCCCTCCCTCCCCCTGTCTCAATCCCTCCTGCAGACCTCTTCTCTCTTTCTAATAATAGACATAATGTGTTATGGTTATGTCTTGCTCGCAGCAGCTCTGTATTTGCCTCTACATTCCTTTCTCATTCTCCCCTTTTTTTCACTCCTGTCAGTGATGCGCCATCTTTCTCGCCTCCTTTCCCATCTCACACTTATGTCTCACTTTTCTCCTTCCTCTCTCTTTCCATATGCTCTTTGTCTTCCGGCTGGCATCATCTTACCTTCTGTCTTTCATACACTTCCCATCTCTTCATCCCCTTTCCTCCTGTTTCTGTATGCAGCACAGACACAGTGTGAGCAAGTGATCCCTCCTCCTCCCTCCCACTCTTCTCCTTGTTCACACACATACTTGTGCTCTTCTGTTTGCTGGCTCTTTTAGCCATGTGAGTATATGGTCCTAGGCTCCCCTACCAAAACCTCCAGTCTGTTTTTCTGTCCCTATCACACACACCTGATTTATTTATTTATCTTTCTCTCCCCCCTCCCATTTTCCCTCTTCTGCAGGAGTGTGCAATGCTCAGGCTGTCTTCCGATTCCATTTTGAACTCTCATTCTTGTCGCGTCTCTTCCTGTCTCAAACTCTGCAAGCACTGTCTCATTATATTTCACTGTGCTCCATTTGTGTCCATGCATGGCTTTATCTGCTCCTGTTTCAGTCCTTTTTTTAATTTTTATAAGTGTGTGTGTGTACTTTGCTAACTTTACTGTTTCAAATCAGGTTAGCTTTACATTAGTGCAGCACTTTCAACAATGCACATAAGGGCATGCACAAATGAAAGCCGAGGCATTCTCCGGCTTCGTTGTGCTATCTTGTGAACCTCATTACTGCACCCAGGTAGAACATGAAAGCGGCAAGCAGACCCTGAACAACAAGACAAGAGGGAGAGGAAGTTCTCCTTACATAATTGGAGGCATGCAGACAGACCGACATGGTGTGGCATTTATGACTGACTGAAACACTAAAATCTGCTGAGACAAAGAACAGAGGACACTTGCTGCTAAAATGGTTTTCCAATGTCAAGATTTTATTTTTACTGTTTGCTACACTGCAAGTGCCGAGTCTGAGGCTGCCAACCAACCATGCTTTAAGATTTCCTTATTTAAATAATTTAACTTGTACAACACATACAATGTGTGGAGCTTCGCAGGTCACCACAACAAATCCTCTGCCCCATCCCCACCTCCAAGCCTCTGAACTATTCCACATATCGATGGGTTTTCTGTTTTATATGCCCATCCTGACTTATTCTACACATCTCTGCACTGTATGGTAGTCATGCTTTTAATAAAGGTTTAATCATTTTCCTGGTTTACACATCGGTGCCATCACGTCTCTTATCAGATGTGTAGAATAGAGCAGTCCGTGTACCCTGACCAAACAAACCACGTGTAAAGAAACTTTGATCCTATTAAAGGCATGCAATGTAGAAAATGCCAATACAATGTATATATGCTAATCCACTGCTGCTGCTCACTGGGAGTGTTGGTCTGGAGAAAGTGTGCCCTCTGCTGAGTTGGCCTTTTTTTCCTCTCTGTTCTGCTGCAGCCTTTCTACAGCTTGTGTGTATTTGGCTGTTTGATTTGGGAGTAAATACTAAAATAAATTCAAGTGCGAAGTTACTTGTATAATAACTGCTTTAAACAAGTTCCTCTGCCCTCGATATACTGCTGTGTTCTGGGACTGACCTACAGTCACATCTTTTACTGTTGTGCTTCATTTAAAGCCTAACTACTGAGCTTTGGCAGATTCATTTTACACTGTGGCACCTTTCTAAAAAAATCAGGCTAATTTGGCACCCCACCCCCCCTCCTCTCTCTCTTTTTTCAGATTTCATGCCAGTGAGCAAAAGTCAGTCCAAAGCTGACTCCTGTTTTATCTCTTGATCTGTCATTTTTTCTTTTATCTCATTTTTTCTTCCTCCAACAATGTCTGCTTGGGTGTTTTTGTTTTTCCTGACTCAGTTGTGAGCATCCAAAACAGCCATTGTGTTGACATGCAGTTGTCGGCGTATGATCCGCTGCCATAAAACAAGGGTGGTTTCTCAGCCTCACGAGGCTGCAAGGCAACAGCTCCAGGAATGTGCCTAATGAATGTCAGTGTAGCATCAAAATGAGTCAGAAGCATGCAGTTAAGGTCAGAAAGTTGTGTAACATATTGCTTTAAGGCTTCGTGGACTAATCGGGGAATAAAAAAAACGTCAGACAATAGTGGCTCTTTCATTGAGCTTATAAAACTTCTCCAGAATTCAGTTTGCACAATAAATGCAGATGAATTAAAATATAATGGAAAGTTCCAACATTATCCTGGGGCATTTTGTCTCCTGCATTACATAATGGTATAATATATAGGAACACCTTCGCCACATTACCAAGTTTCTGCATGCGCTTTATGATTATTCACAAATTCCTCTGAATTTATGCAAGTTTGAGTCCATGAAATATTGGCAGTGTCCTTGTTCTCTTTCATGGATTAAGTGTAAAATCAGTTGTAGGGCGCAGCTTAAAACATCCTCCGTCTTGCTGCTCTGCAGACTTCGTGATTTACTTTCCACTTAATGTGTAAATCAGGGAGGATCATGGTCTGGTGGGTCAAACGGGAGCACGGAACATCCCCTCCAACCTAGAAAATGAACAAAGAAATGTTTATTTTTTTCATGTCTTCGTCCTCTTGATTGAGTAATCATTGTTCGTTTTGTTAATTAATGAAACCCTAATGAATGATTGAACCCCCCCCAGATATTCCGTGCTCCAACCAGATCCACCAACACATTTTGTTTTGTTTTTCTTATCCCACAAAACATGGTGGAATAAGATGATTAACTGAGCTTGTTTTCATTTAGAGGAACCAAGCCTCCTGCAGTGTGCTCTGACTTTGGGGTGAAAAGCCTGTTTGCTGTGTGACTGTGTGCATAAATATACAAGAATGTGCAAAGTTTAGTTTGTATTTCATCCTATCCAGCATGGTGGGCAGAAAGCTAAATTATGTTGACTAAAATAGTTTTTCAAGGAGAACTTTTAAAAATGGAAACAAACATCTTTCTGATAATTATGTATTCTTCATTTTTTAAAAATGTCTATTGATGAATTTTCATATAAATGTATGACCTGATGAGAGAGGTGGAGAAAAGACTATATTGAAGGTTTTTTTTTTAAATTTTTTGCAGCTAGTGCAGCACTAAACACTCAATCTGTGTGCACTTGCTTCTTTCTCTGACCAAATGGCTCCATATTACAGAATATTTGTTTTAATCACAAAGGAAAGGCACTGAAGTCCAGCAGTGCAGACAACCCGCACAGAGTGGGGCCACACAGTTGAGCAAAGCAGGTGAATAGAGGGGAAGAAAAGAGATGGACAAGATTACTTCCTAAAATTCATAACATCTGGTCATGTTACAGTAGCTTCACAAGTGTGAATCCAGCGTTATAAAGAAGTTTACTGGTATAGAGCATGTCTTTGTGCATGTAGGTCTACATCTTCTGTGCACAACTTTACCAACTAAGAACAATATGTCACTTCTGTCCTTTAAGATTTGTCATCCTCAGTTTAACCAGAAATGCTCAAGATAATTTCTCATCCGTATGCTGATTCGTTTCACATCATTTGATATGAACAGAGATGAAGAGAAAAACTAATGAGCAGGAGTTGGCAGTTATAAGTTGGTGTTCAACTAATTACCGGGAATGATGGGCTTGATTGGCTGTTATTAGCTTTATTTATGTAAACAGTGTTCTGGCCAGTTCTTAGAGAAAACTAATTGCAGAAGTGAAATAACAAAGTTGGCTTAAGGTCATTTTTAAAGTTTCATTTATTCATTTTGACACAAAATGAATGTTTCCAATCATAATAAATGATGGTTACTGGCATATTGTAACTGGAAAATGTATTTTTTGTTAGATCATTCTTGAGCATGTTGCTTTTGGTTGTCAGTGTAGAGATGGACAGGAACCATAGTGAGTAAGAAAGTTGGGTCTACAATGGCCCACTGGCAGTGCTTCAGTGTCTGTGGAATCTGCTACAAGGATAGTGGTGGTTATCTGACTTCTTTTCTTAGCTACAAACCTTTTTCAGCAGGGATGTTTTGATGCAGGTTGTACGGCGTATATGCTGTGGAGCTGAATACCTGTTTAGAGGGGGTGAGGAGGTCTCAATTAGTTAGAAATTCTGAACAACTTCTTCATCCATCCTAGTTTGCTGTTTGAGCTGAAGTAATGACCTCATTCTGGCAGTCAACTCCTGCGCACTGCTGCACACATCATTAATGTAATGTAACAGTATATCTGCTACACTGCATGGAGTAAGTCCTCTGTGCTCTCCTCTCTGTTTGGAGTCTCTGTGCTTGCTGCTATGCTGTTCTGCAAGAATTTGTTCCAGTTTTCAAACCCTTTTCTGCCCTCTCTCTTAGGTATCTGACCCCCCATCCTTCCCCTCAGGATCCTGACTTAATTCCCCTGGAAAGGAAGCTGTAGATCAGCTGATTTGCTTAATCAGAAACTTTGTTTTTTTTTTTTCACACAATGCTGTGATCAGTTTGTCCTCCTCGTGTGATTGGACAAAAAAAGGCCCCACCTCTCCCTGCATGGAAAGACTGATGATTCAACTCTTCCTGACGAGTCCTTTGTTCTCATCAGGTCTTGCATCATTACTTGTCAGCAAACCTTCATTGCAACTATAATTTGGGTCATAGCTTGATCACTTTTGCATCATATTTGTCACTTTGCTTGTAATAACCGTTAAGATTTGAAAGCTGGTGTTTTTGTGCTTTTTTTAAATGCATTTTTCCATCTTGTTGGTGTTTTGCAATCATTGTAGCAAAGCTATCAGTCGCGGTTGATCGGAAGCAGGATGTATTGAGCTGCCAAGCCTCACAACAGAGACATTCTTAGTCGGCGATAACAAAGAGCTGGAGATTGTTTTTCAATGGAAAAAAATCTTAATAGTTTGTCCAAACTACAAGCTGTCTGGCTGTAGTTTTTATACATTTAAATATTGTATACGTTTTATACTCTTTAGTTTTACCATATAAATGGGACAAAATAATTTGAGGCTTTGGTCACTTTACCCTCAGTGTTGAACTTCGGTACAGCTGTGTCATTGGCAGGAAGGATTATTGCCATTTCTGTTTGCATCAAACAGAATTTTATGATGCAAGACTTCATGATGTATAAGCACTTGATATCTATACTTGTAAATGTAAATAATCATGCAAAGAGATTAATTTGTTCTGCATTAATGGCAACATTAGGTAGCAGCTAAAAAGAAATGGTTGAAATGTTAGCTTTGCAAACAGTATTAGGTTTTTGTTACAATATATTTGAGAATATTATTATCTGAGCGGATCGTCTTCTATGCACAGATGATTATTTTTCCTTATTTGCAGATGATGTAGTTGGATGCTTTGGGTAATTTAGAGCTGGTGTTTCTTTTTGATTAAAGCAGAGGAGCTTTGTCTTTGTTCACAGCTCTGTGTGATATCACGCTGAATTTCAGATGATGGGATTTGTCACTGGAAAATAAAAAAAACGGCCCTTGTTTTGAACAAGGACGGATCATTTATATGTAATGAACATTTGTGACTGCGCAGCACTTAATTGAGCAAATAAATGTTGGTATTTAGACAACAATGAACTGTCAGAACAGTATTGATGCTGCTGCTGGAAGAGCTGATTTAGCAGATGGCTGAGACTGTGTATAACACTCGACATCCAGAGGGAGGAGGCTTCTTCTTGCAAGCAGTGTGGATGCCAGACTGAAAGAGTCCTAATGAATTTTTAAAGAACTGAGATCAGTGACCGATTGGCTTTGGTCCATGAGACTCATTGAACCAGAATAGTGGTAACAGAATCCAGCCTGAGATGAGCTGGAAGTGACAGAGTAGCAGGAATAACTTATAAATGGTGACATGAAAGCTGATATGACTGAAGAGTTCCTCCTCCATAAAAGCCTCGTTTACCTCTTGTTTGCAGGCTAAGCCTATAAAAAAAAAACTAGCATCAACTATAATTTATAAAGGGTTGCATTAGAGAGACATGCAGAAGTTATAAGAAACAAAATGAAAATGATTCCTCCCTGCATGCATGGTGGCTAAAACATGTTGCTGTAAGGGATCAGTCCATTTGTCTGAGTGGGTATGACCTGTGACTGTGTTTAATGTGGGTAAAAATGCACCAGTTATATTGATTCTAGTTTTTAGATAGAAGATTTTTAGTAGTCAAATGTTAAAGCTTGAAGCCACTTACCCCTACATCTCCGCCATACTAATTTCTGACCACGTTAACCTGCTGTCTCTCATTTGTAAAGCCTGCAGGGCAATCACTCTAGCAGTATCTGTGAAGGGTTTCTTTTGGTTGTTTCATGTGCAAACTTAAATCAGGACCTTTCACTATTTCTTAGTAACTGCTTTGCAAGCAAAGATGGGACTTTTTAATGTTTAAGTCTGCTGACTTTGCTCTTATCTACACCGGTCTCGGTTCAGAATCTTCTATCTTCCATTTTGCATTTATTAATCCTGGGTTTTAACAGGGAAGATCTCGGTTTTCTTTTCTACTTTATTCTGTATGAATAACTTTTGCCCTATCATCCGAAGATATTATGCAGGGGAAACTCGGGCATGCATGCCTCTTCCCTTTGTTTTAAAGGGGACATTTTTCATCCAACAAGTACGAAACAGAGATATTCTTTTGGAATAAAAACTAGTTTAAGTGGAAATCAGGACTGAAGCATCCTCTGTTTTTCTATCTTTCACAGCTGTTACAGATCCAGTGTGTGAAGGTTTACAGAAATGTCTGGAAACCAGGGAAGGAATTCTTTGATCAGGGTGTTGGACACTAATGAAGAGGTCCCTTTTTAAAAAAAAAAAAAAAAAAAGTAATTAATTTTCTCAGGGAGTAAAGGAGAGTTTACTTTGATAAGATTTTTCTTCCTTGCAGAGGAGAAATGATACAAAGATAATGTCCTGTTTTGCAGACGAACACATTGATGTGGGATCAGAGAGGACGGCTGAAAAGGGCTCAGATCTCTTGGAGACGCTGTTTATAACACAGTATATTTTCATTCTGTGCTTCATGTTTGTCATTAACTCAAACACCTTGACCCAGGTAATGAGTTGGCATGAAAGTACCGTTTAGTTTAAGTATTTCAAAGTCAAGGAGCTTTTATATCTTCATCAGTCCAGTAATTACTTGGTCCTATTCAAGTGTTTTGCAACATGGTGAGACTGAAATATTGTGGCAAATGCAACAGCCAGTGATATTTAGAAATAAACTCTTAATGCAGCAGTGTTCATGCATTATGATGATTATGAAATACTTCGATTTGCATGTAAAAGTATTGCATTTTTATTCAGAAAAGCAAGGAGCTCACACGCAAAATCTTCATCACTGTTTGCAGTGTGGTGACTCTTCACCTGGCTTGAATACAACATGCTATACATTCATCACTGTATGTTATTATGACCATATTTGTGGCTCCTCCTGCCATTTTCCTTTATAATCTTCCAATAATTTTATTTGCTTATAACAGGTTATGTCTGTTTGTCTCGTTGATTCAATGCAACAGTCAAATCATATTGAAGGTTTGATGATGAATAGTCATCAAAAAAAAAAAAACGAATAGTAGTTCACGTGGAGGAAAATGTGTTTCTGGTAATGCATGAAGCGTTTTAAGAAGGTTGATTCTAACCTGGTAAAATGTGGCGATGGATCTGCTGAGAAGTTTCCAGCTGAACTAATTCTGAAGACATTTATTTATGGCTAAGAGGTTTGTTAGTTTCTTTTGAGGGATTATTTCTGGATAGCAGCTATAATATCGTCTTAGAAATCACATTTTTATTTATTTATAATCAGCTCAGTGTGCTGCACTTCCCAAAGTTATCAGTCAAAGCCTCCTGCACCAGCTTCAGTGGGTTGAAAATAACTGGAACAGAGTCTGCAGACTCCCCTTCAATATAACTTCATTCATATAAAGTATCCAAAGGAATTAATGAAATCTTCAAATCCTTTGAATTCCCATGTTGAGCGTGCATGTCACGCAGTGTCACAGCAGACTCTTATAACGAGTTGTACAGCAGAGTCGGACTCGAGAAGGGCGGTTGTGTGACGGAAAAGGACGCTGACAAAGGTATAAAAGCTGCAGTTTGTCACAAAGGACCTCCATACAGAGATTTAAGCCTCTGCATTAACATCCATCCCAGCTGAATTTGCACAAGTCTTGTATATATTTTACTTGTATATAAATATAATTGTCAGCTCATATTGGATCTTATTCCTTTTCATTGTCTGTCTCTTCTGGGCTTATACCCTTTGGTTTGTTTTTCTATTTGTGAAGAAAGTAATAGAGTTGGGAAAGTGCAATAAAAAGTCACCTAGAATTTAATTTAAAAATGCATACTGATGTATCCAGATACATAAAAAACCATATTTGTTGTTAATCTATTTTATTTTTCCAGCATCTGGTCCAACGTTTGCATCAGTCCAGCAGATTTGCCTGTTGTAGCTTAATAATGGATTTAGTTATATATTCATCTGGCTGTAAGCATCACTCATTTTAAGTTATAACTGCTGAAGGTGTTGAAAGATTAAAAAGTCTCCGTAGAAGAAAAGACCTTTTTCTATCATTTGTATGTTTTTAAATGCAAATCTGCTTTTATGACTTGTCAATTTCTGTGTCTTCACATTTTCTTTCAGTCGTGTCTTTATGTTCATGTTCAAGGGTCATGAAGAGGTCAAACATGTTTTTGTGGTATTTATTTTGTGAATTTTTACAGCTGCAGCACTGGGATTAAATGGATTTTTGTCCATCTCTCTCACCCATTTGATTTAGTTTTAAAAATGTTTTTAAAAATGTGTTATGCTAGCTGAGGTGTCCTTGTGAAGCTTTTCTGCGAGGTATGAATGAGTAGATGCAAGCAGTCAACATCTTGGACCAAGCACTCGCATCTTAATACAGTGGTTTGACAGGTTTAGGGACTTCATCTGTATAATCACAACTTCATACAGAATCTGTCAGCTTAGGAGGTGGAACTATGTGTGCCTTAATGAGGTAATCATAAGTCTTTGCTGCATCTTCCACGTGCATGCATCTTACACTTTGTTTTACATCAACTTTCATGTAAAAGATGTAATAAATACACAAAAATAATCATGGTTGGAACCTAAATCTTTATACATGACAAACCCCGTCATCATTGCTATGGCTTTTTTCTCACATCAACTACGAGTTGGAAATTCTTTTTCACCCTGCATCTACATTTACACATGTTGCTGAGGATGAGGTCTCTCCTTGCTGCTGAGGAGAAATGAGAGCTGTGTAATGGAGTTTTAATTTTAACATAAAAGCCAGACCGTGTCCACTGTGCTCCCGCTGCTGAGGTTATTTTCTTTAAAATATACAGACAATATTTTCCACCAGCTTTCTGTGCAAGACCTGTTGCTGTCTTTGTAGCTGGAGCATCTGAACAAATGTGGTGGCAGAATGAGAGCAGCTGCAGGAAAGAGGGGAGGCCAAGCTAAATTGTATGTTGTGTCATTCTAATTTAAACTTGGTAAAGGTGTAAATAGGTTGTAGGTTGTTTTTATGCATCCTGGATATATTTTTGTTGGAAAATCTTTTTTTTTTTAACTAAGCATGTTAGACTTTTTAGGTCCAACCCCTGCCTGCAGAAAGGTGTTTGCTTGGTAAAGTAGTATAATGTAATGTAGCAGAAGCAATCAGACCTTTTTGAGCTGATGAAAATGCTCTTTGCACAAAGTCTTTTTTGGGTTTTTATTTCCCTCCAGGACACAAGTTGTTAAACTCAATGAAAGGTGCAACCATATAAAGCAGCAGGTTTGTCAGGATTCTTACATGATGGAGGAAATAAAGTGATGAAATAGAGGGCAGAAAGTAGAGATGGACAACTAATTCATAAGGTTTTTTTTATTTATGTTTTATCACATAAAGCATGTGAACCCATTCTGACCCTACAAGACATTTTCCTAAATGTGTGTCACTGCCTCTAAATTATGTTGTGTGAAAAAACGTGGAAGTGCATTGAAAGGATTTGCATACATGGGTGTTTTTACAAAGACTCAACCTTATTTTGTTTACGTATCTTTTTTTTTTTTTTTTACCCAATCCTGACACCCTCACCTGTCAAATTATTTACCAGATTGTAGAATCTTGTAGAAGGATGTTTCTTGTACATTCCACAAACCTTTCCATCTGCTTTGTGTTGCTGTCATCAAGTTGCAGATTAGTGTGTGTATATACAGTGCTTAACAAATTAGTGAGACCACTACCCAGTGTAAGATGTTTGTCACTTCAGCCAAAGTTTAACAGTATTTTATTTACTAAAATCTCTTTTTATGTTTCTATAGTAGTTAATCCACCAAAATGTATTTATGGGTTTTGGGGTTTAAGTCAGGACTTTGGTTTGGCCAGTCCCATTGAACAGATCTGGGGGTTAGTGAAGTCGAAGATTGATCACACCAAAGTCTCATTCAAAGCAAGTCTCTGGGAACAGCTGTCCAATAACAGAAATACAGTAGCTACATAAATACACTACCAGCAAGAATACAAGCTGTTATCTCAGCTGAAGATACAAAATATTCACATATTTGGTTACTATTTGTCAATAAGTACATTTTTTTAATCCAATTGGTAATTTTCTTATGTTATTTATATTTCCTTGTTATGACATGTGGTCTAGTAAATTTAAGCAATGTATATAATAAAGCTGATCAGCTGTTGAAAATGTGTATTTATTAGATAATAGTCCAAACAAATCTATAAACTACAAATGTAATCTTCCTTAATTGAAGTTTTAAAAACTATTTCCACTAATGTTATGATGTGATTTCATATGAACACTTTAGAGACTAGAATAAATACACAGAAACCTTATAATATTCAGATAAATGCACATCAGTAATGCCTCAGCTGTGTCTGTGTTTATACTTGCATGCAGCATTTACATAATCAGTACAGTTTATTGCATTAAATACAAATGCCATGATTAATATGATAAATGAAGTCATGATAAATGCAAAACAATGAGTCTGTAAAGATTAATTTATTGTTGAGGCATATATTTGCTGGCATTTGCATTTAAGGAAGGTTAGTCTATAATCTTTCTAACATGCATTTTGTCAGCACAAGTATCTGATTGTTATTAAATGAGCTGCAGTGAGGGATTTACTAAATGTGGAGCATTGAAACTGTGCAGCGTTGTAGAAGATGTTTGCTTTTAGTGGGAAAACCGAGATGGAGGGGATAATGTATAAACGAAAGGAGGTGATGAAGATAAGAGTTTTGGCAAGCAGAATATATACTGTACATGCACACCAAACATCCCTCCCTTTCTCCTGCTGCTCTCATCCCATCTTGCCTCCCTTGTCTCTATAAATAACAGGTAAGGGAGAGATGTGCTGCAGGTCCATTAACCCACAGGGAGTCACCCTTCTCTGCTGCAGCTTCCATCTACACATCTCTGCCGGTCAGTATAGCTGAGCACACGATCAATGTTGGGGACCTAGGGGAAAAAAAGATTAAATTCAGATAATGAAATGGGGAAAGCTTTGTTTCCTAGACTGAAGTATAGATGTTTGGATTTGTAATGATTCTCTTTAGTGTTTAATGAAGCAGATGTCCTCCCCTTGCTTCAGCTACACAATGTTAATGGTTGAGCTGCTTCTTTACGGAGCTTCACTGTTGCCATATAGCTGGTATTTACTCATCATGCACATTTGGACATCTTAAAGTTGAAACAGGGGAAGCAACAGGATGAAAAAGCAAATGGAAATAATTGCAGGGGCACCTAACAACGAATGATATTACCCAACAGGTTATATGAATGTATTAAAAGAGAATTTCTGAGTCTCCCATATATGAAAATGGACAGAAGTTAACTAGTATGCGACAAACTGCCATTAATCATTTATGAATGAAGATCTATCGACTAAACTCAGTCTGAACGTTGCAAGATGGTGCAACAGTAAATAAAAAGGTTTCCATGACCTTTGTTGCTGCAAAGATCAATTCAATCCATTCAACAGATACTTTCCAGTAAACACCACTGATCTTCTCCCTAAAGAAGACTATAAAGCAGATTAGAAGATGAATAGGTAATAAGACTTTAGGCAAAAATATATATGCAAATAATAATTAGGACGGTTTTAAAAGAAAACTCTTAAATACTGAAATATTAGAATAACAAGTAGGCAAAGTGTTGCTGTATGCAGGTGGGATGAATGTCAGTCAGTGTCTGGCACTGAAACTGTTTGTATTCATTAGAAGATGATGGTTTACGTAATCTGTTGTTTAAAAATGCAAATTCCTGCAGTTAATTGCAAGTAAGGAGGGAAAAAAGGGTTTGCAAAAGCGTATATAATGTTTGCCAAGACATTGTGGGAAATGGGTTAACGATTCAATTAGATCCACCTGTTTTCACTTTTGAGAATATGCAGCTCCCCCCCGTGTGTGTGTGTGTGTGTGTGTGTGTGTGTGTGTGTGTGTGTGTGTGTGTGCGTGCGTGTACGTGCGCTTGGCACCTCTTGTTTGCTCTGCTATTAAATATAATGGAGCAACTTTCAGCTCCATTAGTAATCAGGATATTTAGAAAAGCTTCATAAGCAGCATTTTCAGCCAGCAGTGAGGTGATTAGATGAACTAGTTAAGTTGACTTCTGTAACAGTGTTAAAACAGTTTGTTTGGGTTTCCAAAATACGCCACAGTTTAAACCACTGGAAAATCTGGGAGTAAAAGTCAATCAAATGCAAAGTTTTGACTTACTGCTTGCTGTAATGCATTTATTTATCCATTACTTATACCACAAAGTCTATGTTTTTTTTCTTTTTGGTCATTACATGTTGCATTACATCTCAGAGAGACTCTCACTTAAGACTTAAGTCCAATTCTAAGAATGTAAACGCAGCAGACCACTTTAATGAGTCAAGAGTAATTGGATATAATTCTAAAGGGAACAACTACACCAATTAACACTGTTTGTTTACTCAAATGAGTTGAGGGATGTTATCAAGATGTGCAAATGACTTCATTACATGCTGTTGAAAGTCTCAAAGCACAAAGTTGATGCAGGGGCTACATCAACTTGCTTTTGTTTTAACTAAGGCTAACTTGTATACAAACTCTGGGCTTGTTCGCAGGGCAGATTAATTATTTCTAAGC
>JBAMHV010000005.1:5465761-5504559 GCA_037177535.1 Pseudomugil gertrudae | reverse complement strand
CCTATATACTTAGTATGTATATATATATATATATATATATATATATATATATATATATACTCAAGCTAAGCTTAACCTTGAATGCCAGTGTCTTTCAGCATGACACAACTGAGATGGTTAAGCTGCTGAGCTGACTTAAGTATTAAAGCAGTGCTACTGAATTTTCCAATGTTTTAAACCCAGTCCAGCTAGTTGCTCATTATTTCATTTTATTAAACAGACTGATTAGAACAGTCTGACAGACTGATCTGGCAAAACGTATGGCATAGTGGCGAGTTGAATAACCTCCCTGTGTGGGACCGGCTTCTGTAAACATTCTCAGAAAGCACATTTCAATGATTTATTTTGTGACCGTTTCTGTCCCCACAGTCTGTTTAGGAAACAGAAAGAGAAAGAAAAGAGAAGTTTAATAATGCAAAAGTATTAAAACCACACGAGGAATTTTATTGCTGTTCTTTTATGTTTAAATTTCAAATGCAAAGTGTGAAATTGCCGCAAGCCCTTTCACTTCATTTCCGACTCGAATCATCATAATCATTAGTTTTTATCTATGATCTGATCATTGTCTGTGAAAATAGTGAGGAAAAAATCCTATTAAACTGCGGCAGCTTTCCACAGCAGGTGACCGAGAGCAAGGTTTTATCTCAGATTAGCGAGACATTAGTTGCTTTCAGCAAGTTATTAACTGTTTGCAAATGTAGTTGAGCAGAAAAGTCAAGAGTGTTTGTTTAAGCAGAGCCAAATACGTGCTGCATATTCAGATGGGAGGCTGCTTGTAACAGTCGTTGATCTGCAAATATGGAATAAGATGATGTAGCCTGAACAATAAACCTGATGGCTGTCTTTTGTTTGTCTGGTGTGGTGAGAGGAAATGGAGAAGATGAACTCCAGTGATCATCAGAGAAGCTTCATATGAAAGGTAGAAATACCTACGATCACCTTCGGTATTTCATACGTTCTGTACTTTCTGGAGATCCACTAGAATCTTTGTGTTATGTCTCATGTCTGACAGTGAAGCTGTTACCAGCTTCATCCAACTGGTCCTCTTCTTTCTTTCTGAACTTTGTGATGTGTTAAATGATGGATGTGGTACATGGAAGAAACATTTAAATAAGGCTTGTTTTCACTTTATTTCTCCACATGTAAATCCTGTTTTACAAGATAGATTCATGAGTCAAACCTGAAGATATTAATCAACAATGTATAAAACCAGTTTGATACTGGAATGAATAGAAAAAAGACCCAGCTTCTAAAGAAACTCCATTTCTCCTGCTTTCCTGTTGGTGTTTAAACAGAAATGATCTCCACTCTGTAATGCAGGCTCATCTGAACCATGAAATGTGACCTTCTGCCTTTTGACTGTCTGTGGACAAACCGCTCTATAAAGCATCACATGGTTGAGCAGAGCCTCTCCAAATTGTTCCACTCACTCTTAACTACATTCAAACCACTCAGCTTCAAGTTCATGAGAAAGTCATCGGTGCACTCCATCTCGTACAAAGCCATAAGTGTTGAATCTGGGAGCTTCTGGCATCTCTCTCTATCGACCCGATTCAACTTCTCCTCTCGTTATTTTACCATCTACAGAGTATAAATCTGTCTTTCCTGACATGCCTTATCATCTTACTCCCTTTTGTCTGTTTGTCGTTCCTACATTCCTCTAACTTGATCCATATGTCTGTTAAGGCGACTCTTCCTCTAGTGTATCTAATATCTATTTGAATACTTCTCTCAAGGGGATGCCGACGCAGTCAAACTGATCACATCATCCCACCCTTGTAATGCACACCAAAAAAAGAATCCCTCTTTATTCCTCAATATATGCCTCCTGCTGTAGAAATGGATGATGCATCCATTTGTCTCTCACATGGACTTGCATATTCTTTATTTGACATGGTACAAGACTGTCCACTTGCCTCTTGTTTCACGCTCCCACCCATGATTCCATCTGTCTCCGTCTGCCTGAATCCAAACCCATCATTCTTTGTGTTTTTCAAGATGGCACAATTATAGTTCTGTTCCATCTCCGCCGTCGTGCCTGGCAACGCTCCACTGCCTCATTACCACGGCAACAGCAAACTGTCCCCTTTCATTACAGAGCATATTAATGCTGAATGCGCAGCTACACATACATCTATTAAGGAAGAGAAAAACATGTTCTGTTTATGCATGCATACAAACACGCACATCGTTATAAATGAGGACAACAGATCACTGGATGCTCACAGACGAGTGGAAACTCAGACAAAGTGATGCTTCAACTCGAGCACACTTGTATTAACTTGTGTAAATGCTCGGTCGTGTTAAACTCCTCCTCCTCCACCAGTGGGTTGGAAGCTCGACATACTGCAGGATGCATTGCTCATCAGCGTTAAGTGCGCCTCTGTGTAAGGCCAGAGCTAACGATACACGCTGTATGCCAAGTCGAAGATGCTGTGCAACCATAGCTGATTCTCACTTACCAGAGAATCTCATAAGGGTTTAAAGATGCTCTTCTCTCTGCGTACAGACGCACACATCTGTTACTGTACAACAGAGAAAACACAATTAATAGTCTCACAACTGAAGGATGTCACTTTAGTCTGCTGTATGAAATATTTTAAACCAAACATGCAACATCTTTTAATTTGCATCTTTACAAATGATTTAACTGTTACTGTTTTTGTTATAAAGAATAAAACCTGATTCACTAAAACACTCTTGCAGGGTCTTGAAGTAAACGAGCATCTCTATGGAGGTAAAACGCCTTCAGGGTGTTGATTGTACGTTTATATAACTTGGTGGTCAAATCTACCACCGACTTTCCCTCCCTGTTTTTGTCTTTTGCTTGGATGGACAGTATGAGACCTGTCAAAGAAATTGGCTGAAAACTATCGTGAAGCAGAGATTACAGGTGTCAAACTACCTCAGCTGCCTGACAACTGTAACAAGGAGGCTGTCAAGAGGGCTATGGCCACCTTAAATCACAGCCCTGCATCTCATTTATGAGAGGTTAGAGTGACTGACGCTCAGACTGAAACATTTCATCAGGCTGGACAATCCATGAAATGGCCATCTTCACTGGCTTCACTGAATGTTACTGAAAGTAGAAATTCCCTTGAATGGACTTCACTATGAAACATGGTGGCATTTAGATCCCATTGTGACTGAACTGAACTGAGAGCCAGGCATGAAACATGGAAGTCACTAAATTTGACACAAAACAGGATTTGCAAGCTTGTCTCTGTGGAAGAACAGAGAAGCTACATGTAGGATGTTTTGTAAGGAGATTACGTTGAGATAACAGTGTTTTTTGTGAAAACGGGGCACTCAGCCAAACTAACACAATATTTTAAAGCATTAAACTGTGTGATGGCCTGAAGAGCAGATCATGGCTGAAGCCTAGTTGGTTAAACTCACCACCTTCAGCGCATGAAAGCAAACATGTGTAGCAAACGAAATTACACGTGCTTGTCTGGACTCGCTGTGAAAGATCCAAAGATCCTTCCCAACTTTTATGTCACCAGTAATGCACGGTGGAGTTGGCTCATACAGGGAACGCTTCTCAAAGTCATCATCAGGTGTTTTTGAGAAATCTGGATTGAATTTGTTTCTCCAGAGAGAGCAGACTTTATCTTGTAAAAGTATAAGCTCATGATCTGCTTCCTGTTTTTGCTATAAATTTTTCAAGTGGGTGTAATTCTCCTCCAAAAGGATGAGGGGATAGGAGCAGAGATGAAATGGGATGCATGCAAATAATTAAATAAATCTTTTAATAACAAAAAAACAAAAACAAAAGTGTATTTTTTTTTAGCTGACAGCTGAATTCACTACAGAGCTGCGGTTTAATGAGTTAGTTGCTGGTTTCCAGCAGCTCATCTTCTGTCTGCTAAATATGCAAAATATGTGATGTTGGTCTTAATATAATGCATTAATTACAGGTGGAAATACTGGGGGGGTTGTAAAGGATTACAGCTTGAGAGATAGAGCAATGCATCACCAGCATAGTACTCATCAAACACGTCTGAACAAGTGGCCAAGGAAGCATTTCTAATAATAAATGAAAAGGAAAAAAGATGAAGGATGAAGGAAAAGATTCTTCCGGATATTTTGTCATGTAAATCAGGGCTCAAATCCGGTGGTGGAGATCTACCTTCCTGCAACCTTTTTAGATGCATCCCTTCTCCAACTGAAAAACTCAAATGAAATGACTGAATTTCCTATTCTGCATGTCATTCAGCTCTGCGGAGACCTGGCGACATTGGATTCAGGTGTGTTGGACAAGAGTTGCAGGACTCTAGATCTCCAGGACCAGACTTGGGGCCTTCTGATTTACATGACTTCAATGCAAAATAGTTGAAACAACTTCAATAAAAAACATAATGCATATTTAGGATAATCTTAGATAATCTAATCTGTTCAATGCAAAACTTGTCCATGTGGCAGAGTATGTGTAATGTGTAGCTTCCCTGCTGCTGATCAGGCCTCATTTTCATATTCTTTAAGATCCAGATATTTTCCAGTAGCTTTTTTTCAACTCTGTCAGGCACCAGTAGAGAAAATAGTTCTGATTAACCTTCTGCTGTTCATCCTCCGTATCCCACACACGCAGAAGCAGCTCAGCCCTGCATGTGCTTTCGTAGATCAAGCCTGCATCACAGAATTGGCTGCATGAGGAAAGCATCAATGGTTACTGGTGAGCTCCATGATGCCAGCCTGCTGTGTGAAAGCCCTCACCAAGGCAGATCTTTTCTCTCTGTTAACCCTTACTGCTCAGAGGCAAAGACCCCCCCGCCAATACTGCACTTTAACTCAGGAGTGGCAGTGCAAAATAAGACATCAGTAGCATCCATGACATAAAAAGCCCAAACTTATCATTAAATTCTGCTAAACGTAATAAGCATATCATGAATTTCTCTGCTGGTGATGTTTAATCGCATTAACTATTTTTCATCCACTGGTGGTGAATTGATTTTTGCCTAATTTCATGTAGATTTGATAGTTTCAGTAAAGTATGTATTCAGACAGGAAACAATTAACACTTTACCTGCCTTTATCTTCATCTCTTTATCTTGTAATAAGTAAATAAATCGATAACAGAAGAGTTGGAGGTGTCCAGGTCTTTTCCTCAAGCCAAGTGTAAACATGTGTTGATGTTTTAATGCACTGAACTCTATTCAGAAAATCTGTCTGCCAGTACATCAGATCGTCACACTCAAGCTGCTTAACAAGGTCTGATACGAAGCAGCATGTGCACTAAAGGCTGTGACAAGCAGAAATAAATGTTTCTACCATTCGATCAGTCACCCAATCCATAGCAGAAACTCTAGCCAAAGCATGGCATTTGAGATTGTCAAGGTGAGACATTGCCTATCCAGAAATAAATTGTAGTCAATGAAAACACAAGTTGATTGATTATGTCTTAAAAAATTAGGCTGATAAGTTGTTTTCGGTGTAGCCTGTGATTTAGTGGCCTGCTTCCTTTTTAAGGGGATATATTTCTCCATCAGATACATCTAACAGTTGTTGTTGAGCTCCAGCTAAGATTTCAGGACGGATTTAATTTGCACTCTGTGTGCTCTACTCCTCTTCACTGCGTCTGACAAGAGATTCATGTTATGTTTGTTTTCCAGCTGGGTGTAATTCAACATCAGCAGCACTTATCTGTGCTCCACTGATCTTCCCTGGCACTGAGCAGCCAGAGGGATAACCCCTCTCATGTGGCACTGCTGGCAGACTCATTTCAGAAAGCTGGTCTCTTTTGTGCATATCAACACAAACTTGGTGAGAAACTCTGTTTTGCTTTCTTAAAGTTGTAAATGAAGTTTCCCAGCCCAGTGTGGGGTTTAGGGTGGATTAGTATGTAACTGTACAGTATTTTGTAATGATGATAAAACATATGTATTAAGATGGTCCAATAAGGAGTAGTAGATATTCAGCCAACTCTTCATTTGGTTGGTGGAGCTCTCTGTTGCTGCCTTGTGGATGATTATGATGATAGTGGTGATGACTATAATGTTAAATCAAAGGGATGAAGATAAAAACTTGGATGTGCTGCACATCAGAGGGTTGGGATTTAATGGTCAGGAACATGTATCCAGAGCTTCTTTCAAGGGGAACTGTTTTTTCCTACATTTTTTTTCATGCATGTCCTGCATGGTGAAGTCCAGCTGTTTTTCCTACATCACATCTGTATTTAATGTTGTTTTACTTTTCAAATGAATGATTTTCTACATGAGCTGCATGGTGTGTTAGCCACATAGTGAAAAGGCTCAAGCTTTAACGGGGGGTTAAGACCTTTCTCTGTGGTTTGCATGTTCTCCTTGTGTGACTGGAGAACACGCAGGGCATTTTAATTGCTATTGATTGGATCATTTTTTGCCTCGTCATTGATACAGTTGAGTTATGTAACCATTTAGATGCATTTCTCTGGAAACTGGTTTCAATTTTCCACATTTTTTAGACAAAAATGACACTAATCTAAATCCAAAAACAATAACTGTAGAATATTGCTGTATATATCATGATCTGCTAACATCCTACCTTTTTCCATTTGCAAAGAACACAAGTGGCTGTGGCATTTGAGAAAAACCTGCTGCAATTTGCCTTTAAGAGGTCGTCACACACATGCAGTAATGTTGAAATGGAGTGGCAGCATTACTTCAGTCACCCTTTACAGTAAAGTCAAGTTTACTTTTGGATAAACTACTTGATCAGTTTAGCATGAACTAACAATTAAATCTAAACACAAAACTGTGAGACGGATTTCATGAGGTTAATTTTGCCATTAGATAAATGTATCTTTCTAATAAAAAAAGATGAGAATAAAACAGAAAATACATTAGTATAAAAAATCTACAAAAGTTGCTGCATATCCTGAAATAAACTGGTTACACAGGTTATGAACTGGATTCTGTTCAAATTACGCACAAGATATCAAAACGAGAAAAAAAATGGACCTGGTCAGTTAAAAATAAACTGTATCATGCAGGAAAAGCATGTGATGACGTGGTATAAAGGTTTGTACAGCTGAACGGTTTGGGGTTATTATTCTTTTTCCACTTTAAAACTTTTTTTTTAGCTGAAAGATTGTAAACTAAAGTCACTTGCAGATGTTGTTTAGTTACAACCAGCCTCAGATATTTTATTTTTCATATTGTACAATACCAATATTTTTTTCTATTGCCACTAGCATTATTATTTCTTAGTATATGTATTTTATAGTGAAGGCCGGTTGCAGGTTGGGGAGAAATTCTGAGGGTTGCTGGGCTTATTTTTGTCAGACAGGATAACAAAAAATACCAGTATGTAATACTGGCTGATAGATAGATCCTATTTCTATGATGTAGCTGCTGCACCAGTTTAAGTGGTGATTAAAATATAGTATGCAGAAGCAGCTTTATGGTAAACCTGCATGATGCTGCCATTTTTGCTCATACAGAGGCATCTTTCCCTTGTTTGAACATGACTGTTAGAACAGGAAGGTGTGTGAGGACAGTGGAATAATGACACTGAAGTGTGTGTGTTCATAGCAGTGGCCTTGCTAAGGGTGGACAGAGAGTTTTAGGAGGAATATCTGTGTATGCTAATTTCTTTAAGAGTGGGCATTGATAAGCAACAGTATGTGAATTATATGAGAGACAGCTTAGACATGGCGGCTGATTACAGGACAAGAACTCACTACTGGACCATCTTTCTGCTTTTCCTGCCTCTCTACACACACACACACCCCATGGCCTCGTCAGCTCACCTCACGTTGCTGCCCATTAATTAACTTCTTACTCATCTTCCTCATCCTTGTGATGCTTTTGATCTCATCCTCACTCTTACAAAGCCTCTGACTTTCTCATGACTCTGAAGACGGCTGTCTCGGAAAACAAACACACACAGTCCAGCACAATAATGACAAATGTTAGGATAATGTACTGATTAAAAGAAACTTGATTGTCCTGCTAACTTTAGCTCTAACAGGTGTTGTATTTGCAGTGACAGAAAGATGAATGATGCTGTTTGTCCACCGATGTGGCATTTATTAGCAGCAATGGTGATGGAGACAAAGCTGCTACTTGTGAGGCTCTTCAGTAATTGGTTAAACATAAACGTGGTGTGTTTTTTTGTTTTGGTTAGGAACCAGGCACCCAGCGGTGCACTTGCAATCAAATATGAATATGGCAACCCTCACAACACAACCTGTATTGATGCTGTTTAAAACACACTCTCTAGATTGTGTGCAGTCTTCTGAATATGGAGGTGATGCTGTTCATGGAGGAAAGTCGAGCTGGTGTGGCATTTGGGGTCCAGGCTTTTTGAAGCAGGCTTTTCTGTGAATTCCTGAGAAGCCGAACCCTGACAGCGATGACATCCTCATGGTGTCAGGCCATGATACTGTTTCAGAGAGAACTTTCTGCTCTGTTCACATTCAGCATAGTTATTTCCCCGAAGTGTTAGATTGTAGAAGCTGACTCGCGTGCCAAGCAGTAAATGCTTTTGAGGCCAAGCTTCACTTTTTTTTGACATACAGCACGAATTCAGCAGTAAGATTTGTTGGGTTTTAATAATTCTGTTTGGTGCTTTGAGGTTTGCATTGGATTAGCTTTGACAGTACGAATTATTTGTTTGCGAATGTGACATGTTGGGTAAATGCTTTGATGGACGTGTCATTGCTAATAGCATCCATCATTTTTCTGACTGGAGTTTGAGCTCCTTTCATGCATTGTGTATGTTGAAAACCCTTTTCATGAATTGCATTTACAAGCCTTGTATAAATTAAGTAGGCTGTACACAAGATAATAACACACGTTGCAGCTTCTATAGTTGGATATTGTTTTTATTCTAAAGATATTAACACTGGTCTGAAAACCTGTTGCTGTGTGCACATAAATATGCTGTCTGCATACATCTGTGATATAACGGACTGGAAAAGCATTTTTACAGTCTTTTGTACTCTTCTCTGCATTTCAGATTTAATTGACACGCTTAACAACAGAGGTTTGATGACAGCGACAGTATGGTTGAGCTTTTTACAGTCACTCACAGCAGCATCTGCTAATTCTGGTCTTTGAAAGATGTCTGTATCTGTTTTGGTCATCAGATCAATTTGTTGTTGCTGTGGGGCTTCAAAAAACAGCATCTTATTCAGGTGGAAAAGTCCTCTAGGGGATATTGAAGATTGATTCTTTTCAGGCTGAATAATGTGATCTTGTGGCATTGCATATAAAAACCAAGCCACTAACACTCGGCTTGTGCACATTTACATTTTCATAACTGTTATTTTAGGGCATGAAATCATTCTGGGTGGGTTTTTTTTCTCCCTCTGAAGCAAACGAAGTAAAATTATTCATTGATATATTACACTCTGACTTTCCATGTTCTCTGGGTATTTCATGAGACCCAGCTAGTTTGTGATAACTGCATCTGACATCCAAACAGAAACTCTGCATTTTGTCTTTTTATTTTAGAGGAAATTTTAGCAGAACTGCTTAATAATTTACTAATGTCTGTTTTAGGGTAACTTTTAGACCTAAAACGACAGAATAAATAAGCAAATATTCATTTTTCAAATGAAAATCAGCTAAGTATCATTAAACTCATCTACATTTGTTGACTTTTAATAGTTTTTAATGTAGTTTTTTATTTTACATGAGTTTATATATTTTATAAACATCTTTTGAATCCTTTCTGTACTATTTATATTTCTCTTTCTGTTCTTTGTAATATCTAAAGCACATTAAATTGTTGTGTGATGGACTGGCGTCCTGTCCAGTGTGTACCCTGCCTCCACCTGCTAATTACTGGGATCGGCTCCAGCTTCTCAGCTACCCTGAAATGGACTAAGTGGAATGGAAAATGAATAAATAAACTAAATAAATAAACTTGCCTTGCCATTACAGACATAATTCAAAACGAGCCAATTCATTGTGATCCAATTAAAGCAAACTCACATTAGTCTAAATAACTATGTTCATACAAGCCAATTCATTTAAGATAATTACCAGGCTAAATGAAATGGCCCGATTACTCTTTTTCAGCCACAAGCTAACTACATGTCATTGTTGTGTCATAATAGATTTTGTTCAGTATGTTGTTCTGGTAATAGTCTGTGGATGTGTCAGTGTGACAGATAGGTTTTCTTTTATGTTTTCCTTTATGCTTTTATCTTAATTAAAAGCTGAGTTATAAGAGCTGACGGTAAGGAGCCATTGCTTAGAGCAAACCCAGATATTTGGACCATAAACGCTGATTCTTAGTTTAGGATAGAAAGTAAACTTGCCCCAGATGTTTTAGAAGACTCTGCAGCTTCGATGGCATCAGCATCATACATTTTGGATCAGAACCAGTGTGTTGAGCAATAAAAAATCATAAAAATATTAAAAAAAAACTGGACTTCTCATATCTTCGTTTCCCGTTGCTCATTTATTTTCTTGAGAACCCTTGCAGCAGCTTTCTGCATTAGTTGCAGCTATCACATTTATTTTTATTACAGTAGTCAAGCCGACTGAAATCAAATCCACAAACAAGCCTTTTTTCAATTAATATTGGACCATTGGTCCATTTATATTTGTCAGATGGTAAAAGGATGATTCAGTAACAGCTTGAGTTGTCAAAACATAGCTCTGACACCAAGCTTTCTGGCTGGATGTGTTTCTAACAATGCTGACAGGGCATCAAACATGTGATCTTTTGGATTTCTGACTAATCTGTTTGCTGAGGGAAACGTTCATTTGACTGCACTTCAGCTTTGCGTGGGACCCGAGTGATGCAGTAATAGAGATAAGTGGTGTTAGCACAATTTTATAGTAAAAAATTCTGTTTATATGATCTGAGCTAAAATGGACTCCTGCGGAACTCCACTTGTTATAGTTATTGATTGATCGGAAGAGGTTGGATTTAAACCATTGCAGAGCTGGATGCAAGCTGGTTGATAGGATATGTCTGAGATGCAACAAGGAGATCTTGCAGAACAAGTGGATAAAGCTGTTTACGTTACCTGAGATGGACGATGAGACAGACGCATCTTTTAACGAGTCATTTTAGTCGTTTTCAGTGTGAAATTTTACATTATGAAGTTTTAATGTCTTCACTCGGCTCTTTTTAAGACTTGATCCTTTATCTGAGTCAGATTAAAATGTGTGAGTTAGATACGCTGCAGACATCCTCCCTTGTGTTTTTCCAGTCATGCTGTGCACTGACTTGCACGTGTGTACGCACACTAACCAGCACTGTGCAGCTTTGTTTACTGGGTCATGAGGTTATCCTAACAAAGCTGTGTGATCTGCCACAGTTAATGCTGTAACAGTAGATGATGCGTGTGCTGCTGCTGACACATAGACAGATAAATTAGCAACATATGTGTTTGTGTCGAATATCTAACAAAAATACATAATTTAAATGTAACCTTTTACATATTTATGAGGCACCAATGTGGATAGAAATTCCTAAATTATCATTACTGAAGAAAATTTGAGTGTCTCTATAAAATGTCTAAAAATTTAATAAGGCTAGACCAATAAGATTGCAATCCATGGCTGTAACGTGTGTTTGCAGTCAAAGAGAAGTACATTGGTGAAATGGTACCTTGCTTTTAATGATTTTATTTTTAATTGGGAATTGCGCTGCGTCACATCTGCAGCACAGCTTCATGCTTTACCCCTCATTTCAGTTAAAAACTCTGATGCATGTTGTGTTTTTTATAAGCAGGGTGTGAATTCACTCTGCATGAAATCACAGCTACACTGACGTTACAGTTTGCAGTGCCTAACAATCTAACATCAGTTTTAATATCAGGAGAGCACACTGTCAGAAAATCAGTTCGTCAAGTTTTGTTCATTAGGAGAGAACAGCAGCTTCATCACAGATACAGTTAAAATGAAGAGTAGAAATAAAACAAGTGTCTCTTTGAACAGCGACTGTCTTGTAGTTATCTCAGTGGCTAACAGTAATGTCCAACAGTAAAAAGTAATGCATCTGAAATACTTTTGATGAAATGAGCTGAGCAAAGACCTGCAGATCTCACAGTGATGTCCAGAAAGTCTCAGTTTTATAGAGTTGTGGTATTTTTAGTCCTTTTGCTGTGACTCCAGAAGTATTCAGATAAACCTTGTGGTTGCAGAACAGATCATTTAATCCTGGTTAAACAATTTTCAATCAGTCCAAGAAAAAGGGCACAGATCTCAATGATTTCAAAATTAATGATAATTGTGTAATTTGTTTTGCATTAAATGACTTTTTAATAATTGAAATGTCATTAGAGACAACTTGTCCAGACATTTAGAGACTCTTGGCTCATTAGCTGCCTGCCATTGTTGTAGCAGATGTTTTGAGCAGCCGATGAGTTGATTGCAGGCCTTTTGCACTTTCAGTGACATGAAGACGTTAAATGTGGCTCACAATAAATCTAAGGTTTTTTAACTGGTCAGACTGAGCGCTCCCAACATCCTGTTTTTTTTTTTTTAATCAGGAGTTAACTTAAATGTTTTTACTTGACTCTCAAAACTGCTCCAAAAAACTTTCTCCTGTCATTTAGAAAGAGGCTGAATAAATCTGCTTGACTGGTTTTACTGTTTTATTGGTCAAAGCTGTTAAACGATGCATTAAAAAACCAACGTGAGACAGTTTAAGTTGTGATCTGCAAAATTGGAAATCAGAAATGAGCATCAGTGTTTCCGTAAGCTCTTATGAAACACTTTCATCTTTCAACCAGATGAGACCTAAATAACTGCTCAGATCTCAGGTGCAGTCTAGTGGTTCTAATGTGTTGAAGTTATTTCGAGCGTAGAGCATCGAGTTAGCTGTTGCAATAACGTTTCCAGTGTTTCCCATCAGGCCCCTGCCTATAATAAAAAACATACACTCATAGCACACCATGGATAAAAGCACCTACAGAATGGTATGCGTTACATGTTCTTCATGTTGTATAGTGGTGCTATAAAAGGGTAGTGGACAGCAAACTATTGAGTTTACTTTTGAGACCGCTGAAGGAAAACCAAAGAGCTTTTGCAGGCGATTTTCCACCAGTACCTTACGCTGGACCTCCACACAGAAACAGAGCATTTCCATTAGGATTTGTCGAACTGTGTAGATACTTTTTCTATAGCTACTTCATGAGGTCCCACAGCGTGACGATCCAGGGTGTTTTGTCTTGCCCTCTGATGACGTCTCTTGATGTGTCTAATGAGTCTATTTCCCATCAATAACCGTAATCCGAGCCCCAGGTAAAAAGTTACCGTCATCATGTTGGTTTTCTTCTGTGGTGTTCTGCAGACCCCGTGCAAAGCGTCTAGAAAGTCGCATTGCTTGGGGGAACCCTCCCACAATAGAGGATCGTGACTTGTAATGGAAAAGCAGTAGAGTATCGTACTGCCGGGTCAGTAGAGTCGAGCCTAATAGCACTAATAGAAAAGCGGAGACATTTCTCTAATCTCCTGCAGTTTCCTCATTCAAAGATAAATATTGCTTATATTCCATGTTTTAACCTCAAAAAGAATCAAGTTATAAAGTAATAAGTTTTACATTTAACATGATGAGCTCATGTTTTTTCAGTTCAATTCAATTAAAATAACTTTATTTATCCGTCAGGAACTTCGTTTGCAGACAAAGCGCCAGGACAAGACACATACATAAAAACACATTCATCGAATGCATGATAAATAAATAAATAAATACATCAATAAAAATAAATTTTAAAAAAGCATATCATAAATCATCACTTCCCCAATACAAAATGAGCCTATCAACATGACCCGCTCAGCCGTTCAGGAGGCGGATTGAGGTGGGAATAAAGCTGGATGTGGCTCTCTTAGTTCGTAGTGTGAGGGACCTAAACCTGCGACCTGATGGTAGCAGGGTGTAGTGAGGATGCAGGATGTGTGAGATGTCAGTGGAGATCTGTGTACCTTTCCTCAGGACACTGTTATTGTAGATAGAGGTGAGTGATTTTTATTCAGACAACAGCTCATGTTTTTGAAAACAACTGAGAAGATTATTGAACATCCACTTGTGTGTTTTCACCTGGCCGAGGGGTCATCGATGCAGCAGGGACAGCCAGCTATCTTAGGCTACTGCCAGCGAAATGGTATTGGCATCCAAACCATACTGTGAAAGCAAGTTTGTGATGACATGCATGTGGAAGAATGTTGGCATCATATGCCTTGAAAGCGCTACAACTTGTGCCAAGCTGAGGAACGCTCTGGCAGACAGGATGTTGGATCTTTTGGCAGATTTGAAGAGCTAAATGGAGCACAAAGTCAAGTCAGTAGTCATATTTTGGCTGTAATCAGTGAGAGAAGCAACATTACACATATTTTCCAACTCAGTTAAGGTGTTGAGATTTCTGATGATCATAAAATTGCTTGAGTTGCAGATAACATTGC
This sequence comes from Pseudomugil gertrudae, assembly GCA_037177535.1. Taxonomy (NCBI): domain Eukaryota; kingdom Metazoa; phylum Chordata; class Actinopteri; order Atheriniformes; family Pseudomugilidae; genus Pseudomugil; species Pseudomugil gertrudae. Next base: position 5,490,211 of record JBAMHV010000005.1, on the reverse strand, counting down.
CAGAGCTGGAGCAGCAGGACAGCCATACTAATCACCATCAGAGTTGATAAAAAGCTGTGTCACACAATTAGGTGAAAGAAAATGTATCTAGTTAATTTATAATTTATATTACTGTCTGGTCCTGTTTAGGATTAAATGAGTTTTCAAAGCAGCTTTCACTTTAGAGGGGTGACTTCCAGTTTTTACAGCACTGCTGTGAATTAAACACGGCGCTCTTCTGAGATCACAAGGAAAAAACAAACTAATCCATTTCTGATTCTGAACAGAGCGGTAAAATTTATGCTTCTGTCACTGTCAAAAAATTAGGCTTCGCATTAATTTGGAAGATGATTAAATTAGACCTATTATGATAAAGAGTCAAAATATCATGGACCTGTGAAGAGCAGGGTTATAAACCCAATTAATCAAAAGACAGATTACAGACTCATTTTTGCTAATCATAGTTTAATTTAAAAGGTAACTAAAGGGTGGCTGTGAGAAGAGAATATATATCATAGCATCACAGGATTTTTTTTAAATGACTAGTTTGTTGCTCTGATCTTAAGTTTCTGTGACCCCAATTAAAATGCCCAGCTCCTCCTCCGACATAAAGCCGTCCTGCTTAAAGTTCTCATGCAAACATTCACCAGCTAAATAAAGGGGACTGTTTTCATCTCCAACCCTTTTCAGCAGGGAGCTGAGCAATAGTAATTAAACATTATAGACTAAAATGACTTTTCTGAAAATATAAGTGACTTTCTGTCTACATTCTGTGAAAGTTATTTCTCTGAAGAGATGCACATCGTCTGTCTGCGATGGCGCCTTCTGTTTCTTTGTGATGAAGTGCTGTAATTTAGTGTTTCTTTTTTTTTCTCCATCCACTTCAGCATCACCTGCTTCTCCTTAACTTGCTGATTTCTAAGGACGATTCCCGTTAGCTCTCAGTGAGGGAGCAGCTTTGTTTAACTTGTACACCCACAGCTGGATGGTATACAGTGATGAGTTAGGAGTTGCTCGAGCCTTTGAAAAAAGTTGCAAAAAAACAACTTGCACAGCCTGTCTTGTGGCTGCTTTACGTGCTGGTGTGCCGGGGCTCTTGACTGTCGAATACAAGTATATTTATAGGAATATAGAAGAGAAATCCCTGTGCTCTGCCTGTAAGGGATATAGGGAGGTTCAGCTGAAAGCATGTCATGAATTCTATGAGAAGGCAGGAATAAGTCATATATGAACTGGAAGCAGTAATAACGTCTGAGTTTTTGCTACTTGGAAGCTTTAGATTTTTTTGTTTTTACTTAAATGAATCTGATTATATATCTGTGACAAGTTAAAGCTGGTTTTCTACTCATTTAAAACCCAGCCCTCCAGTTATTGAAGGATCCGGTTTAGAGCAGCTGTCCTTTCTACATAACAAGAGTGTATTTATTTGCAGCATTATATGAAGTATTGTGCAACAGACTGTTCTGGCTCCTCTACTCACTCCTGTTAGATTAAACCTGCTACCACCACCTGCTTTCTTTTATTTCTGCGTAGGCAAACTCAGGATCTGCACATTTAACATGTTCTGTCTGAAATAAGTCTCTTCTTTTTATACGGTGCATTCTGTGTGAACAATTCATGTGAAAAGGGACTCGATGGTCACTCCATCATTGTTTCAAAAGCGCTCTGCGAGATGGGAGAACCTGCCGAGAGCACTCCATCAATCAAGCTTCTTCGTTTGAGCAGCTAGACAGAAGCTGCTCTGAGTAATGGCCACATGACAGCCTGCAGTTTGCTAAACAGCATTTAAAGGAGTCTGTATTGATTAGGAAAACCTCTCTCTGAACTATAAGGGAAAATTTTAATGATTTAGTAAAGATTACGAGCATGATGTCTGACAGAAACATCAGGTTATCATGGTTTCTGCAGTGAAAAGTGGTGCACATTGCTACATATATTTGTTTAATGTGTTTTTTAGTTATTTGTATCTATTGTGGTTGGTTGATGCATCATTTGGATTAATTTCCAGAGTATGTTTTTAGCTGGGTTCATCTCCGTGTCTTGTTAAGGGTGTTGCTGATGCAGACCTGATGTACTAAGTCAGCCTGATTGGTTTGTGGGGTGGGATTATGTTTGCTTAATTCAAATTATTTTAAACTAAATTCTACATATTCTTTTAACATGATGCTTTAATTACAACCATGTCCGTGGACATACACTATTGTTTTGATGATGGTTGATGTTGGTGTCTGTTTGTAGGTGAATGCATCCTGTTGTCCTGGATGTTATGTGACAATGAACATTTGGGATTCTGTGCTTTTTCCTTTGGTTGTATATCTCTGAACCAACTGCTTTCTTTATTTATGTAATGGCTGGAGCACCACTACTACCATACATTAGCATATCATGGATTATAAGTTCTTCCCAGCAGCACAGGCAAGCTACAAAAAGTGAATAATTAACAGTCCATTATTTCTGTTACCTGTAACAGACAGACAGGAAGGATAAAGACGTCTGATGAAGACATAAGTTTAAAGTATTCCAAAGAAAGTCTGATCTTCAAAATTGTACTTTAACTAATTAAACAGCTGAGACCATGTAAGAGAGGACATGAGGAGACAAGAGACGTTAAAGCAGATGTTCTGAGAAAGAACAGATCCAGAGATGGAAGGAGAAACTGTTTCCACTAGTGGGTCTGATTTAGGTAACGCTTCAGGACCAGACAGATATTATTGAATATTTGCCTAGAAGATGGTCATGGTTCAAAGAACTGAGGATTTTATTCCTTTCTGTGGCGACGATCAAGACGGTTCAGACAGGTTTCATGGGGAGTAAATATAGTTTAAGCCTCTTCATTTCCATCTTGTCTGATTTCGAGGAGCTTTAAATTCTCATTTTGGTTATTCTGCTTTTTTTTCCACATGAAAGTAAAACTACAGAATTAAAATAATATCCTGTAGAATCAACCCGCAGAGCAGCAGTGGTGACCTCACAAACTGCTCGGTGGTGTCGTGTTTAGTTTCATCACTGCAAGTAGTGTCTTGGTTCATCTCGGCTAGGACCTTTTTTATTAAGGCTTAACCCTTAAATCCTGAACTGCTTTCTGGTATTCACCAGGGTGCAGGAGACCAGTATCATATGGCGAACAAGGTTTTGAGTAAATTTTCTGCCGTAAAATGATGCAAATTGTCTCAAACATGATACATAAGGCCTTAAAGGGTTAATCTCTCTCTGTATAAACTGTATAAAAAAGCTAAAAACAAACATTTTAGTAGGTGGTTCTGTATTGACTCTAAATGTGGACAATTAATAGGTGAACAGATCTGTGATCTAAGAGAAAGGGGGTTAGGTTTTTAGCATTTATAACAAGTGGGCAGGAACATTAGATCATAATAACTTTCCTCATGCTACACACAGCGTTATGTCTGAAATGACAGTAATTAAAGATCGTTACAATAACTGCTCTTCACCATTGATCATAATCTCCTTTGGGTTGGGCGTTAGGGTATGGTCCCACCCCATCTTTAAATCCTGCACACGTCGCGGGGCCAAAGTGACTTCACAGTGCGACAAAAACACACTGTTGGAGCAGAGTATGGTGAATAGACTGGGAGATGAGCAAACTTCACCTTATGTGTCATACAAAATCCTGACCTAATATGCGCAAGCCACAACAATCTACTTTAATTGTTCTTGAGTGTAAAGTGTGTGTGTGTGTGTGTGTGTTTGCAGATGCCACTGTCCTTTTACCTTCTCTGTTCCTGTTGACATGGTGTAGAAGGAATTCCATCATGCATGCTGCGTCTTTATAAATGAAGAGACATGAGTATGGAAAGCAGAGTCACGGTGCCTTTTTTACTCACCCTGTCATGAAATTATAGTCTATCACATTTAACAATGAATAAAGGATCTGTTGGGAAGAATGGAGGAAGGGAGGGAATAATTTTTATTTAAAAAAAAGATAAAAAATGCTTCTACGAATGACTGACTTGTCTGAATGTCTGAATACTTTTGGTAAATAAAACTATTTGACATAAGGAATTTAATTATTTGATACTTTTTCTAGCATTATGGCATACAGCACAAACACATAGAGAAACCTTCAGCTGTGCAGGCAGAGCTGAATTAATGAAAGGCACCGACGTAGCAGATGTGATTTTCTTTTTACATCTGAGCTAAAAAGTGGTGGAATATCTGTGTATGAAACACTTTGTCTGCCTTTCTGAGCCACAACAGTTGAGTAAAAAGGTGTTTTTGGGTAGAGCCAGCATATTTTCCACAGGTGGAGCTCTCAGGCTGCAGGCTCAAGTGTGACTTCTCTCATGCCGAGTGCTGGTCACCAGCTGTGTGACAGAGTTCCTGAGCATTAGTTGTTATATGCATAGAGCAGCGTCTGAGGCCTAATTAAGACTACTTCAGAACTCACATACGAGACCTTCAGCTGTAAACTTGGTCCTATTTTAGGAAGGCACAATGTGCAATGACAGGATGAAACTGATAAAGAGCCTGCTTGGACTTTTTTTTGTTGTTGTTGAGCAGCTAACTATTATGCCCTGAACACGCCTGTCACCATAGTAACAGTGTCATTTTCTAACACTAAGAAAACAAGAGGATGTTGCTGCACAAATAGACATCTAATGATGGATGTTGTGCGTTTGACGCATGTGAATAAAAATGAGGGATTTGGTTCTCCTCCTTTGATGTGCTCGCTTTGCTTTTTATGCTTTAACACCTTCGCTGCTCCATGTTGCAGACTGAGCTTGAACCTCTCTCCTGCCTCCTCTGCTTGCTCTTCTGTCGCAATGAATCCTCCCCATCTGACTGTTTGCGTCTCTGTTTGAGCTCTTCAGCTTCCCTCTCATTTCTGCTGCAGTGCTTTGAATCAAGCTGGAACGGTTTAAAACCCACAACGGCGCAGACGGGCCACACTTTGAGTCATGCACACAGCCAGGAACACACATTTGAAAGCTTTTACGTGCTAAGGAACAAAAGGCATCAGCAGCATGTGTGCGTTGACATGTGGCCTCAGAGACACCTGAGTCTAAAGATGTTCTGCAGAACAGTTTTAGCCCTTAATGAGATGTCTCCTCACACACACAAAGACAGTATACACACTCTTTCTATCCCTCTTTCCGAGTCTTCCCTGCACATTGACACCCGCGATCACTTGCATCAGCACAGGGTGTCACTAGCAGCAGATTCAACAGTGGTTGATGAAAACGGATTCTGAGGGAGTAAAAGGAAATGCTTCATGCAGCTGGACATTTTTTATGCATTCATTAGACATTGGATTTGTCAACGTGGTCAGCAGGCAGCATTGATTTCTCTGGTTAATTGATGTGTGCATTGTTAATCCATCGGTGGTGGTTGCCCATGGCTTAGCCACACACTGCTGTGCTGCTAATGTTTAATGATGCATAAGAATCTGGAGGCATAGAGTGCAGACCCTTTCTTTTCCCATCTTCTCGTCATTTAACCATGTTCATCACCGGAGCGCAATCTGCACGCCAAATGTGTGGTGGCTTGCACCCCAGAGGTTTATACGATCATCACATCAAGAAACTGAGTAGATCTGAATGGGGGCATTACGTAATATGTGCCATCAAGAGCTCTGTGTGGACTAGGGGCTGGAATGTTTTACTGCGCTGCAAGCCTTTGGGTGCTGGTTCTCAGACAGCTGGAAAATTGTCCCTAAAAGCAATCACACAAAAGTGAGGGATGGAGAAGGAACGAATATGAAAGTGAACCCCACCTGCCAGGCAAACGGTGGAGATCCTTCAGATGAAAGTAAAATCTTTTGATGCCTTTTAATATCTTCTTATCCTAAATGAATGTGGTGGCTCCCGTTATTGCACTGGATTTTGTTTCGGGGAGTTCAGAAGAAACAGATTCTCACGAATAATATTTGTAGCCTGGTTGGCATTTATAAATCAAGATTAAATGCATAAATAAATGATAAAGCTATAAAAGAAAATCTTGAATCCAAATAAAGTGAAATTGTTTTAAAGGGACTGAAGATTTACTACTTATAGTATAATCAATACATTTTTAATTAGAAAATGAACTTGGAGTTAATTCCTGTATTTCTCAGAATAATTTAATTATTCCAATGAATCTTTTATTCTGCAGTTTTTTATCAAGTTCTTATATTTAAATGAGTGTTGAACAGAGAAAGATGAGCAGACAGAACTATTTAAACTTAGATAATTAATCCCATCATTTATCTGCAACATGTAATGTGTGTATTATATCAGCTTGAGCATGTCACTGAGCTATAGAGAACATGTCTCCACTCTCAATACACACATTAACCAGTTATGAGAAATATTGCTTATTCTTAACATCAAAGAAATAATACATTCACAACACTAATACAGAAATTTTATTTTTTCCTAAAGTCTAAACTGAACTTGTTTATACTCAATAAGGATAATTGCTCCATATCAGCCAGGAGATCTGAAGGAGGCAGTTTGTATCCATAAGTAGTAGCATGATTAAGTATTTTGTTGTAAGTAATGGCTCTGTGTAGCTTTTAGTTGGCTAACATAAAGAAGAGAACTGTGGACTTAAACAGAATCTGGAACCGTTTCTGATTGTGAACGATTTTATTTACTGACTTTCTGAATTGTGGTCAATTTTTGGTATGCATTTACCAGAAGAAACCTAGAAATACATGCGAGGAGGGTGGGGGGTGGGGGGGGCATTAAACTACAGCTATCCTCTTCCCAGATCAGATGCTGTTTTATCAGATTTTTTTTCTTTTACATGATTATTTTTGTTTTAATACTCACCTATTGCAGTAATTAGGCGTCATTGCTGGATTAGTATAAATAGTATGTGTTTAGTTAGATCTAGGGGAGCATTTGTTGTAAAAGAAGCATGGAAGTGGGGAGTGTGAGTGGCTGGATGGATCATATCGGGTTTGTACTGATTGACAGGAGGCTTACTGACTGACGGAGCCATCCGTCTTTCCTGTCTGAGTCTCTATGCACCCCATCCTCCTTGTCTATTCTCTTTATTTAAGCAGAGGGATTACAGCAAAGCAAGCAGCTCAGGGATTATTCAAAAGCAGCAAAGGGATTAGAGGAGAAAGTTGCACCTCAAACACAGCGGCAGACCCCCGTGGCCCATGTAAGAAAGTCATGTAAGGGTTTGGAAGTTGGTTTCCTGGCTAGCTGGGCTGTCGAGGATTCAGAGCTTTTACTTGACATGCAGATAAAATGGACAAAGGGATAAACAAAATAAAAGCTACAAAGAGGACTTGAAGTCTTGGCAATCTTTTCTTTCACAGGAGCTAATTTCAGCCAAACAAGAAATTTCATCAGCACCTCAAAACCCAGAAGCACAAAAATATTTGCTCATATTTGATGTTGTGATGTCATCAAAAGAAGTGTTTGACCTATTTTGAGCCACAGAGTAATAATTGGATCTGACTTTAGCATAAAAAGTAATGAAATTTGTGTTTAACTCTTTGTAACAGCTCTACTTATCTTATCTTATGCTAAATGTGAAAGTCTGTTCATTTCCTATTAAATGGTGCACCATTGGTAAGGGAAGTAGAGTGGAGTGGGTGAGTTGTGCCCTTTAAACAACAACCACACCTTGTTGGCTGACTTGTGACAAATGCTGGTTGAAAAATGTGATGCCATTCCAGTGTGTGACCATCAGCTACCTCTTAGTACTTCAGCTCTTAAAGACTCAACCCATGAATAAACAGTGGGAAAAGTCACATTTTTTAATATGAGGTCTTTATATGTCTCTTTAGTGTGTGTGTGTATGTGTGTGTGTGTGTGTGTGTGTGTGTGAGACAATGCAAGTTGTTTGAGAAACTGAATGTATCATGTGTCATGCTCTTATGGGTTAGTGAAGATGTTCACTTTCCAATGAGTCTTTTTCCTTCTCACTTTAATGATCCAATCCCATAATGACACCAAACAAGTGAATACTAGAATAAACCATTTGCCAATACGAGAAGATTCTGCAAGTTTTTGCAACCCACATACGCTTTTTGTATTTTTGTAGTCTGTCTTTTTGTATTACACTTATTGACAAAGCTGCTTTACTATATGTTACAAACTCACTCATTGTAGAGCAGTAACATCATCATCTTGGAGGATTAGCTGATATTATTGTAATGTAAGTGTACAAATTTACCTCTAGCAGTGCTTATAAAACATCCTTCCTAATTTTATTGCATTAAATATAAAGACATTAAGTGCTCTAAAGGGCAGCAGTGCTGCATTGAAGAGCAGCAGCACCTACACCTTCATGAATTGTGTATACCAAGCTGCATCCCACGGGGATCAGAACTCTCTGAATTAGGCTGACCTTGCATTTCATTATTGCGTATGCTCTTAATTCTTCCCAATCAGGCTTTTTTTTTTTTTATCAGTTAATGCTTCTGTTAGTTCATACACCAGATCTCCTGAGCTTTCTTTGCAGAAGCTGGTTTCATCTTACACTCAACCAAGACTTAATCATTTCCATTTCAATGCTTTCTTTGCTAAAATGAATAAAAAAGTAAGGATATATCTAACATCTTTCTGTTCCCAGCTGTAGACAGTAAAGCAGTAAGAAAAGTTTGGTTTACATAGGACGATCAGAATATGGAGATAATCATAAATAAATGCACAGTTACAAATTAAAATCTATTAATTAAAGTTCCATCATTAACATAGAAACTGTATTGAACTTGCTGGAGAGGCCAGACAAGAGGGTGGATTTCAGCGTTTGATTAAACTTACATGTTTATCCATCTCTGCTGTGCTTCAGCTTTGCCCTGCAGATGCACTTCATCTTTCCATCTCAAATAAAATACTCTCTTTACAGCTTCGTAGAAATGGTCAAGCTAATGAGAAAAGGAGATTCTTTGTTTCCACTCTCTCCCACCATCACGCTTAGGATGGGGGACTGAATCAAATCAAGTTGTGATCGCTTGCTTTGCTTACCTAAACAACTTTTGAATTAGCATTATATCAATACAATCATATTGAGTTGGATTGGTATTGAGCTTTTAAACCTTCTTTTACCCTGAGAGGAATTTGGTTTGGAGCTGAAATCAATAAGCTGCATTGGATGTCAGTTGGTTGTTTCAGCTTGTGTCTTTAATACTTCAAAGGATAAAAACTTCAAGAAAAAGCAAAGATTAGTTTTTTGGAAAGAATCTTCCATTCATTAGCTACAGTTCAGTAACCTCTGGCTGTGCGAGGGAAAAAGGTGAGTTAGGTTATGTGCATAGTCTTACCACTGCTACTGTCTCAGCAGCTTCAATCCTTGCTTGTGGTAAAAGGGGAAACTAGGGGGCATTTTTCATTCTGTAGGGAGGCATGAATCATGCAGATTTTATTAAACAGTTTGCTGGAGCAGAGAGAGAAACTAGGGATGTAAGTAAAGTATTTAGAAACATGCAAACGTTGGTCTCATTGTTGAATAAAACAAACTTTCTGACAGCAGCACAAACTGTTTTGGATCAATCCAGCAGTAACGATGCAACAGGATTTTATGTGGAGCTGCGCCTCTGCACACACTTTCATCCAATATTCAATTATTAATATTACCTCCACAGATAGAAAGCAGGATCTTGACAGTTTATTGTTCAGGATTTTGGCTTTTATTATGTTGTTAAAGGTGTGATTTGAGTCTTTTTACAGAATAATAAGCTGAACCTTGATTAAAAGCACCTGTGTTGTTTGATTATCAACTACCACAAACCCAGTTCCAGTCTATAATCGAGGGGTTCAGTCCTTCAGGTAGACCTTCCTGCAACTTTGATGCATCCCTTCTCCAACACACCTGAGTCAAACAGCTGAATTTGCTCTTCTGCTTGGTAAAAAGACATTTGATTCAGCTGAGATAAAAAAGAGTTGCATCTAAAAGTTAAAGGACAGTAGTTTGCAAGGACCCAGTGTGTGTATCTGTGATCTAATCACTGTCTGTGGAGTGGACTTAACAGGAAACACAGTAGCTTTAATTAAAACATTAACAACGTGCTTAACTCTACAAGTCCACTGAGAACAGATTAATCTTATGGTTGATTAGTAGGTCTTCCATTAATGGGATTATCAGTAATGCATACATGTTCAACTGGAACAAAATATACATTGACTACATGGAAGCCACTGGCTTCATGAAATGTAGGACTCTTTGTAAATGTTTCTGTTTAATGCATGCTAATCTTCAGTGGTCTACATCTTCCTCTCTAAAAGCTGCAGACAGCCACTCCATGTGGGGGAAGGCCACTCGACTTAAACAAAAACTGTTTGATTAAAAGTGGAAAATGAATTATCAAAAGAATGATTTAGAGAAAAGCTGTTTTTCATTTCCACATACTGGATTTTACTCGTGTGGATAGAGCTCCTGCTGGCTCACTGATCTCTTCTATAATTGGTGCAATGTGATCAGTGCTTTAGTAAGTTAACATTAAGGAGTTGATGCCACCATATTTGTTGTGATATCTGAAAATGAATCAAAGCAAACAGATGGTTACCCTCCAGTTTGCGTTGTTTTTTTTAGAAATCACTATTGATCAAAGTCGTCACTCAAGATGTTCGATTAGTGGGTGAAAACATTTATCCTAAGAAAACAGTCCCTTACATTTTGAGTGTTTCAAGTTTTTTTTTTCCAAAATCTTTGGATATCTTCACTTAACTCAGGTAACAGACCAACAACTGGTGTCAGAGGTGCATTGTTATCATATGCTGACCAGTGTCTGCATCTGATCAATCACAAGCAACCCCAGAGACAGCTGATCAATAATGCCAGTTGAATGACCATCTGGATTGATTTGTGCAGTGACAACTGCTTAATTTGCTCTTCAGAGCCTGTTGAAAGACAGTGAAGTGTCGGAGTAGATCACATCTAGCCTTCCCCCCTTCAAAATAAAAGATCTAGACTCCATTGTAATGAGCAGTGCATCTATGTCCAGTCTCCTCAGCTCCTCCTGGTGAACATCTAGATGTGGTGTGTGGAAAGTCCTGTATTTTCACACCAAGAAGTCCCAGAGGGCTCTGCAAAAGCTCATCAACACAGCACAGTGCATCACCGGGACCCTGCTTCTTGCAATTTGGGACATTTATCAGGTGTGTTGTTGGTGCAGGGCTGCAAGCGCCACCTGGGACCAAACTAATCCCGGCTACCACTACTTCCAATTACTTCCTTCTGGCAGGAGAAACGGGACAATTCTGTCATGCACAATGATACTGAAAACAGTTTCTTCCCCCAAGCTGTTAAAATAATGAACATTGCATGAACTCTGCACCCCTTTCTCACCACCTGCACTCTTACCGAAGGATAACTAATCAAACCTCGGACTGGTCACCACTAAAAGCCACATGACCATACAGCTGCTATATGCAGTTTGTGCTCACCATTTCACATTTTCCTCACTTTATGCCTTCGAGGTGCCATTTAAATTGAATTTAACCTTCAATGTAGGGACAATAAGGCTGCAACCCTTTCACATGGGATAATTTGGGAGGATTAATTGCACAGCTTAAAGGCTTGTAACAGCTGCATTTGAACAAATACACACACAAGCTAATAATAAGAGCAGAAATTTGACAACTTTGTTATAGTAAGCTGTTTTAAGGTGAATTCCTGACATTATCTGAATCTCACTGCATTAGTTCTTAATATTTAAACCTGGCCTTTTAAATGTTCATGCTCCCCTTTAGCTGAACAAATCAGCCACAATAATGAAATCATTTGTGTCTGTGTGACGCTCTGAGGAGGAAACCTAACCTTTACATTCATACAGATGAAGATCCAGTCTCCAAACGGTCCTTATACACTGAAGCCTGGTCAACATCGGTTCCATTCTGCTGCCATCATCTTGTAACCACAGGAAACCACTAAGAACCCCGGGTGAAACTGGTTTTGGTGGCACAAGGAGTCCTTTACAACCATCAGGTGAGTGATTTATACTTTTGTGTTAAATATGCCACACACATCCACAACAGGTTGAATTCACTCCGTTTTAAATGATGCAACATGTATCTCTAATTACAATCTCTGCATTGTACGCCTGTTCATTTTTAACAAAACTAAACTTTAGAAAGAGTGAACACCTGAAGTTTCACTCAGGTGTTTTGAATTTGTTGTTTATTCATGTTAAACGTTTCATCAGAAAAAAGGAGAGAAGTTGGTCACAATGACCCTGGTTCACACATTTTTATGGGACAATTTCAGATGGCTTCAGTTAAAGAAAATGTATCCAGTTGTATTTTTCTCCAGTTTATTTCTTTTTCCACAGACAAGTACATCATCATAAACATGGCTGTTAGTCGCTGCTGGCTAAGACACAGGAACACTGAGGTACGCGTTTACATTATTGCATGAATTGATGTCACTAGTTTGCTTGTGCAAATATATAGTAAAGGAGGGAGGGGGTCATTATGAAAAGGTAGTTGAATAGATGATACAGAGAAAGTCAACAAGGAGAGGATGGGGGTGACTTTACATTACTGTTAATCAAAAACATTCATCCAATCCCACCACTGCATCTCTTCCCATAATAATGCTCAGATATAGCCTGACAGACTGAGAGGCTGTGAGATGGTGCTTTAATTAAACAACTGCTCAGTAATGATGAATCATTGAAAAAGCTTTTTATTCTTGAAGGTAATGGAGCAAAAATGCTGGAAACACTCCAGTACTAACCAATTCTTCAGTTTTGTGTTGTTGCCGATAGATCCTGCTAAAAGATTTTTCTTCTAGGGGCCGTCTGGCTCAAACTCATGACTCACATTTTAAGTGATGTTTACAGCAACACGACCGCAAATCTAAATCTGATTTTAAGCTACAACATCTGACAATAGACCAGCTTCCTTAACAAAGATGTCAATTGCTTTGGATGGTGTCGCTATGGAGACAAAGCCACATGACTGGGTTTAGATTTTCTTTTTGATCCAGGCTGCACTCAAAGGCCACCATGAATATGTTGCACCTGTACATATATCAGCATGTGTTCTGATCTGGGAACATGTGGTAAATACTCAGATGGATAGAGGCTTAGTATTTGCTTACATGCTACACTTTCCACTCATTTGTGCAAACACAAATTAGAAATATAAAGAGTTTTGCTACTGGGAGTCTCCAGAGCCTCCTATTAGTGCAGCTAATTTTGCATAATTTGACAGAAAATTACTTAATAAATGAATCAGTAGAGCCTTAGTAAAATAACACCATGTGACCACATTAAAGCACCATCCCATAATCCCATTTCACACCTAGAATAAAACCTCTCCACACAGACTAACCATTCACCATAATCTGTTTGGGTTTGAGGAAAACAAAAGACTGGGCCAACTGATTCAAAGACTGCTTGTTGGTCTGATACAGGTACAGCTGATCTGGCTTTACAGATTTGCTCACCTGCGGATTTAAAACCAAACATGGATTGAAGAACAGTAGAACAAAAAACAAATGTTGTGCTTTATACTGATACAGTAACAGAACTCGTCACTTTGGTGTAACTTCAGATGGTTTAGTCACGTCTGTTGTTGACATTCATCCTTTAGTGTGCTTTTCTGGTTATTTACAAAAAGTTGGACTAAATGTTTACCTCATCCCCATCTGTACGGTTTTCACCTTGAAAAAAGCGAGTCTAAATGCTAGCAGCAATTACACATTCCCAGAATGCACTGCAACCACAAAGATTGATCAAGTTTTGCAAAGGAGAGCATACGAATAGGAAGAAAACAAAATGGTTATAGATCCTCATGTCTGCTTATTATCTGAATCCTGCACACTGTAAAGATAACATTTAGTAGTCAAAGTCTAATTTTCTTACTTTATATGAATATGGTATACGAGTAAACAGCACTTAGATGTTAAAACTTTGTTAGTAATACATGATTTGCTCACTGTAGTGCAACACATTTAAGACTATCATCACTGCAGTGGAATGTATCACCATTTTAACATATAAAGCATCTTAAAATATTGATGTCATGTTGCATAATTTGACAAAGATATTATTGATCTATGCACTACAACTAGTAATTAAAAAGCTACTGAAAAATTGCCATTAAACTAATTCAGACAGTTATACCCATCAGGTGTCAGGATATGCAAAGGACGTTCATTTTGTGCATGTGGCCCAACTTTGCACAAACTGGGGTTACAGAGGAATGATCTGCTTTTACTCCTCCACCTCTCTCCATTTTCAGGATCACACAGCCAGTACTTCCTGCTGCCCCTTCCATCCAGCTCTCGCTCTACTCCTCAATTTCCAGTATCAGGTCGTCTCCCTCCAGAGATGTGTCAGGTGATACATGAATAGCCTTAATGGTGCCAGACATGGGGGAGTTGACTACGGTCTCCATCTTCATGGCAGACAGGACACACAGCGGTTGACCCTTTTCCACCTGTCAATGTAAGGAGTTTATATTAATTACTAAGCCTAGGGGTAATGATTTTCTTGTGCATCCACTGAAAAACAGTGAAAACAACAAAAATGCATCTGAAACACAGGACTGGAAGCTGGGTAATCAATGTTTATGACTATATAAAAAATTAAGACTTCAGTAAGACCAATTTGGACATAATTCTTTTTTATTAAATGTCTCCATGAATGAAGCTGATGTACTGAAACAAATGGTTTATAAAGTAGATCTATGTTACAGATTAGGGTCTCAGTAACTGGCACCTCTTTAGTTTGTCTATAAATCATATAAATAAACACACTGGTTTTAGTTCATTGTCAATGTTGGCTTTAAGTAAAAACCACAATGAATAAATTCATAACTGAAATCCTCTCCTGGTATTCGTTAATATGAATCCAACTCATTATGACAAGGCTAACACAATTAAGTGTTGCTCTGAAAGATGTAGCTGAATTAAATTATGGAACAAAATTATCTCCTGTTCTTTTAATAAAGGTGATACTAAAACTCCTGAAGCTCCCTTCCTCCCCAGCATTCAGGAAAATCAACTTGGCTGCCAATAAACACCCCTGGGTTGTTTCCCTAATTTTTCAGCATTAAAGTAATTCAACTTGAATTTAAGTGTCTTTTGCTCTTTTTGCTATCAAAACATTTAAAGAAAACAAGTATTTATGGCCTTCAGAAAAACTACTTTAGTTACACAAGCCCTCAAGGTGCATTCAGCACAAAGGTCAATTTCCAGTGTAAAAAAGGTGAAGAAAAATCAACTTGGAGCTGTTCTGGTCGTTGTATGAGTGGAAATCTTTAACATAAACCAAAACCTCTTATGCTGGAAATGTCATGGTTTAAATTACTTCACTGCCCCAAGCACCTGCAAAATATGAATTCTGCATCAAGTCAAGGAGCGCTTAAAGATAAATCTATAATAGAAGAATAGGTCAAGTAAAAGAAATTGAAAGTTTGAAAGCAGCTGCAGGAAAATCTTCAAACATTAGAAAAGTGAGGGATGTCAGCCAGTTGATCTCAGAGCTGCTGGATAATAAACTCTAAAAGATCATTCTGATGCCTTGGCTTTGCAGACTTCTTCTAATTTACTGATGTCCTATTATAAGAAGCTTAGAGATTCAAATATGATGAAAAAGCAGAGGTTGGTCATAAACTGACCTTGGAGCCAACTTTCACTTTGACCTCCAAGACTTTTCCGGGCATGGGTGCTCCCACCTGACCCTTGATGGACTTCTGAGCCTTAGGATGGAACTTCATTTCCTGGATAGGGATGCAAAACAAGTCATTCAGGCAAAGATCAACTTATGGTGACCATGGCAACATCCTCCTAGCTCCTTGGGGCTAGGATATACTTGCTGCTGGTGACCCGTCCATGTCTGTATCATGGTACCCATGCTTTCCTAGTGTGCAAAGCCATGAGTGTAAATAATGTCATATCTAAACTGTAAATAGCAAAATGTGTCGTTTTTGTTAGTTTTATGTTGGGTAAATGCGTTAAACTAAGCATGCATTTTTATCATGCCTTCTTTTGAAGATGACAGGTGTTGCAATTTGCAGACAGTCCCTACATGGTGGTGTACCAACTGGCTCTGCAGAGAGCCGCACACAAGTCTCCCATCATGGAGGACAGCTGGTTTTGAGGAAAATATGATTGTAGTTGCATTGTACCTTAATATGATTGCAGACAGGTGTCTGATTTGTAGAAGCAAATTTTCATTGATAAGTTATTGATCAGGAAAATCAGTAAATATCTCCAACATTACTGAAATCCCTTAAAGTATCACCATCCCAGTTTCTCCTATGGTACTACTTAATCCCGTTTAGACATTTCTCTGAACCACGGCAGCACATTTCCTCATTCATAAACACAGTTTATATTCCATCTTTTCACGACAAATTATATCTTATTATATGGGCCTAATATGTTTCACGTTTTTACAATAAACCATCACGGGGATAAGGTCCTGATTTTTTAATTAGGATGACAGCTGTTATTGGCATTTTATCGGTGGATTGACCTTTTTATCAGTTCAGAGTCCTTGTGCTACATACTGCCCCCTAGCGGTGACCTCCAGTATTGAACGCTTTGGCTGCAGCAAATATACACTGTGTACGCAACAGTACAAAGCAAGTACATCACAGCCCCTCATCAACTGTCCCTACTGTGCATCTTTCCCCTCTCCTCCTGCATACCTTCATGGCAACTGTGTCTTTCACCAGCACAGATCTCAGCTGACCATTCAGCTCAAAAAAGACTTCTCTCTGGCCAGCCTTGTTCAGGTCTCCCAGTGCCAGGGCCTTGATGTGGAGGATCTTCCCTCTCTCCAGCTCCACCTGAGGAGACGAGGTGTAGAGGAGGATCAAAAAAAAGAAAAGGAAATTTTGGAGTGTGAAAGAAGAAGAGGACAGTAACTAGTTTGGTATTTATTCCACTTCTCTCACAAAGTGTAAACTGTGTTTACAGGTTAAACCGAGGCAACAAAAACAGACTGAAGAACCTTTAAAAAATCAACAAAGTGAAATTAGTAAAGTTAATCCTGTTTCTCTCCCTTTTCCAGTTATTTTCATCTGCAGAGCATTAGCTTGTAATAACTGGGTTAGAACATTTCTCTAGAAGTACTGGAGAAGTACTTTCTCTAGAGAAAGCAACAATTAGATGAGAAGAGGGTTAAAGAAAAGACAGACACACTTTGGTAGTTACATGTTCTCTCAAACATGACTGATTATATTAAAATATTGAACAGCAGGGAAATTAGACCATTGAATTTCATGTTCATCTGTTGTCTTATATTTTTTTAGCTCAGCAATTATGTTTTATGACCTAATTTGAACAGTCAGATTTGATTATCAAGTGATTTATATAGTAGATTTGTTTTCATTCAGATATATAAGAACCACAAAGAATTGTTTTTCCTCTGCTGCTTGATCTTTTCATCCTCTTTTGAACAGAAATACTCCAAATCTAGATGGTAAACATGGTGGTCACAACATACGACTTGATCAGATTGGTCTCCTTAAGCCTGATTTCAACCTCTGATGTAAACAGTTCTTTGCTCCGACACAGTAGAAAGAACTGCTTCGTGCTTAGGTACAGATTAAAAACCATCACCAGAAATGCTAAAGACCTGAAAGTTTAGTTTCTGGTGTGAGAAAGATGCTGGTGGAAATAACCCAACATTTTTACAACCAATTTATAGCGTTTATAAGATTCAGATGTCAGTTCCTGGTTACAGAACAAATCAAAAGCACAAAGTGCTTTACATATTAACAACATTAAATAAAATACAAGAAAAAAATCAAATAATTAATACACACCCGATCACACACACCACAAACCCACAAATCCAAAAGCACAGCCTCAGTCACTAGCAAATACTAAAATTTACAAATAAATGAACCTCTGGCTTGGCACACAGAGGAAGCAATATCCTGGAATCTCCTCAAACCAGGGGCAAGCCCACCAGCTACTGCAGTGGTCCTCACAGTCCAAATGTTTGGACCCCATCCCCACCACAGCCAAAAATGGCTGCATTGCAAAGGCCCCCCCCCAGAAAAACAGCAGCCCCACAGAGTGGGCATAGCCCCCAGTGCAGATTATCTCTATGGAGAAAAACACTGAAATAATAAGGTTTAAACAAAACTAAGACCAATAAAGAACAGCTTAAAAAATAAGATAAATGTAAATATAATATTAATAAATAAAGTTTAGTGAGATTAAGATAGATGCAGGAAGAAAGAACTAACAGATATACAGCTCATCTTTAGCACACTACAAACAGTTATTTGCCATAAGTTGTCTTTTCACATAACATTACTCCATCACCCTGCATTTTCCTTGTCATATGCATCCAGGTCAGATTCTGTATTGCAGCTTTTTCTCTCTTCCCACCAGGCAAAGTTTTTCTGTCTCACAGTTATTCCATTTGTCCAACTTTCTCTCGCTGGCTTTCAATCTCTAGGTCAGCTCTCCAGTGTATTGCTGTTTTTTAAAATTTTGTTTTGTTATTTTGATTTCTCTTTTTGGACCCACTGACTCTTGCCATTATCGGTTTCCTTCATCTTCCCATTTCAGCTTCTCTTTTATCTGCTGTCCAGCTCCCTCTATGCGGTTTTTATCCACATATATTCCACGACCCTTCCACTCTCAGCCTCCCTGTTTGCCACACTGCTATCTCAAGCTACTGGGTCTCCATTGATATTCCGAACTGAGTCTCAGTGCAGAGACGAAAATACACCCTGCTGCACATACACATTGATCCCCATTTTATTCTGTCTCCCTTTTTCTCAGTGATCTTGCTCTTCATCTGTTTCCTGCACTCCTCATCCAGTAACAAACACTTTCTTTGCATGTTTCTGCTTTCTCTCTGGCAGTTAATCTTCATCGCCACCAGTTTTTCTCTGCAGCTTCTTTTAAGCTGAACTTCTTTCTAGTTTGTGTCGTTTTGTCAGGCACCAAACAAAACTTATTTTTCTATCAGTGGTTTCTGCACCACATCTCCTGACAGCTCCTCTGAGGATGATTTTATCTTAGATGTCTGAGAACACACAGCAACAACCAGAAACTTCAGACTGACAAAGCTCTCATTTAATCAGTTAATAGCCATCTCATTTCCAGTTCTTACTCCTTGCAGCTACAGTATTGTTACTGGTTATTTCTACACAGAATGGGTGTTAAATGATGGACATGCACAAACTAAGAGAAAATCAGTGTTGATATGCATCAAAGATCCTATTCAGTCTTGTTGGTATGTAGCACCAGAATGTTCTAATTCTTCCTTATTGTTACTGTTAATCACTTGTTTCTACATTAGATACCAGTACAGAGTTTAAAGTTGTGTTTCTTCTGGTTGCTTCTAATTTGCTGATAATGACTGATATGAATATATAATTTTACCCAAAATTCAAAATGTAAAAACGGGAATCAGTTATTTTAATTGTAAAACAGGTGATGTCTATGTTTAAGTATATTTGAGACTATGTGCTAAAACTGTTGCAGATCATTATTTTTTATGTCTTTTTAATTTTTTTCTTTCTTATTTAACCTTTATAATACCAGGAAGTAACATTAAGATTCAAAATCTCTTTTCCAAATGAGACCTGGCCAAGGTAATGGCCAAACTACACAGTAAAAGCAGGACACAAATTCCAGTTACATAATAAGACAATACATGACCA
The DNA here is from genome assembly GCA_037177535.1 of Pseudomugil gertrudae. Classification (NCBI taxonomy): domain Eukaryota; kingdom Metazoa; phylum Chordata; class Actinopteri; order Atheriniformes; family Pseudomugilidae; genus Pseudomugil; species Pseudomugil gertrudae. The sequence continues at coordinate 5,470,688 of JBAMHV010000005.1, read as the reverse complement.
CAAAACATCTAACAAAAACAAGCACATGTCTCCACCACCACATTCTTTATGGCAACTTTGAATTCATTAATGGACACAAGTTTTCTAGTTTAAAATCATTCAGTAGATTATTCGTATCTGTAGTTGTGTCTTCAAACCATCATCTTTGTTGCTCCTTGGTCCCACCTACCAACATGCTCAGGTAGTGTTTACTAATCAAGATAAGATGATTACTTGCACAAAGCATAAAAGTTTAGTCAGCCTGTCATTGAGGGCAGTTATGATTTAATGTGTCTCGTGTTTGTTTTATGTAAGCTGTTAGTTTGGTAAAAAGAGTCTGCTGTTTAATCAGGATGTTTGGGACCTGGCCAGCTCTCCCAATGGTCCTTAAATTCCAGTTTATGCTGTCGGTGAGTCCCATTCCTTCCTTTACCCATTTGCACCGAGCTTTGCTTGGCCTCAGGTTGAGTTGTACACTTTTGTCAGTTTATGACACTCATTGACACCCTTCCATCTGGTCACACACCGATACCACTGACTTTCACACCTCGTCTGTTTTGTTGGGCATTTTCTTCAGCTGTCAATTCCTGATATAATTGTTGAAACCCTGCCTCGTGTCTGTTGTTTTCATGCTTCCAAACAAGGTGTGACAAACTGGGGGCTTGTCCATCAGCCTATTGTAGGTGAGGTTAGGTTGGTCCAGGTAGATAAGAAGATGGCAAAGAAATGTGTGCTCTTTTTTGTGGGATGGGGTCCACACTCATTCACTCACTGGGTAATAATAGGAAAGATGATTTGTGCCTCTGGTTTCTAGTGGTGTGAAAACCTCCTTAGTGTCTGATTTCATTGCAGTTGTGTCAAAGGAAAATGACCCATTACATGACGAATGTTACTGGTAGAAAAGTAAGAAAGTCAAAAATATCCTAAAAACTACTCTGTGTGATTTGGTGGTTCTGAAGGCGGATCCTCTTGTTATGATGCCTGGTTTTTCTCTACTAGTGTTTCTAGCTGGTAATCTGAAGTTTGAGCAGAAGAGGGAATTGCTGTTGTTGCAGCTGAACCACAACAGAATGAAGTTAGCAGTGGAAACAGACAGGGTTGGCCAGGGTCTATTTTTCCCAGTGGTGGTGTAGTTTATTAGTATTACACTGTGCCGGGTCACTCATATCATCTCTACCCAAGGAGGCTGGATGCAGATGCCTCAGTTTGCCTCCAAACAGAGCAGTACATGCATGCACATCAAATTATGCATGTACATAAAAGCAGCCAGAGGTCCAACCAATAGACTGCAGCAGCAGTGACCGCCATCTCTGGTTTGGATACCTAATTAAACAGCATCAGCACCACTCCTCATAATATCTACTGCTTGTTTAAACTTGTTTTGTTGGGCTATTCTTTATTTGTTAATACCATTACCTTAGGATGAAACCCTGCCTCGCTTCCATTTTTGTCATGGCTTCTGAATTGGGTTGCAACAGGGCCTTAAACACTAAACTATTGCACAATAAAGGCCAATACAATCAATTTATCATTCAAAATTTTAACACTGTCCAATAAACTGCTTCAATAGTTTTTAAATCAATAGGATTCAACTTTAATTCATCCAAAACCTAAATAACCACCCAGCTGCCTCCTGTTTTGCTATCTGGTACTACACTTGTGATTGCATCTCTTGTGTATTATACATGTTCCATATCTCAGTGATACATCTGTTGCACTTTCATCTTAATTGCCCTCACATACTGCATGCATTTATCGAGAGAGCCCCCTTGAGTACTGAGCACCAGAGCATATATATTAAGGACACATTTTACGTTATGCATAGCATCCAGTCTTTTATAAGAATTTATAAATGACTTGTCACCTGTGAGAACCACACAGAAGAGTGGGCTTCTGCACACAATGATGACATGCTGTGCAACAATTTGTCCATGTTTTTAAAAAATCTCTGCAAATTTCTGAAAAACAGAAAAATTATGAAAACAGTGATTCTCCAGATATACACGGGTCAATGTTTTTACTTCTCCGGTTTGAGCCTTATGCATGTGTGGGTGAATGGCAGCAACAGACAGAACTGTCGCCTGTATGTAGGAGTATATTTGTGTATGTGTGTACTACTTAGCATTTCACTGTTGTCATTGGCTCATTTATATAAACGGGATCCAAGACTGTCAGAATAAGCAGAGAGAAGCAACAGTGACACTTATTATCTCACCGTGTTATGTCAGAAATGTTCCGCAGATTAATCTAAGTAGTGCTTGTACTTTCCCACCTAATGCAGCCTTTCAGACTCACTTGTTAATCCTTGCCCTGAATTTGCAACTGTGTTGAAATGAACTACTAAACAATGCAAAATGATTACTGTGAGAACTTCTAGCCAATTACCACAACATCAGCAACTTCAGGATTTAGGTGTTGTGCTGCACTCAAAAAGATTTGGTGCTTAAATTTGCATTGAAATCACTTTTAGCTCCCGTGGTAGCAAAGCATACTATCAGCCTACTGTAGCTCCACAATTCTGCCAGCACTACAAAAGGTGCCTATTAGGAACACCTAATAATTACTGAGACAATCTGTCCACACACAACCACCTACACTGTGTTTTTCCGTTTCACCTGCATGAAACGTCTCATGTGAGCAACATGATTTTTTCCCATTCAGTGGTGGATTTTTATGTTGTAGCTTTCTGTGCCTCTGAGTCCCAAATCATCAATATTTGTCAAGTTAGAAAACTCAGTTATCAAACATATAGAAATGTGGGACACGTGGACACTGACACATTAGGTATCAAATATCCTTTGTGTCTGTAAGTGCAGTTTAATGCATCATTAGAAGACTTTCTATGAAAACAAAGTGAAGGCATTTTTATGCTGTTTTAGGAGAAAATACCACTATCTTCAGTTATAAAGCTCACACTAACATACTGAGGCACATTAAACTATATGGAGTTAAGCAAAGTGAGCCTCTTTTAAACTTAAACAACAACAATAAAATGGATTGATTGAGGAAATAATTTCTAACGTTTCAGCTTGAGAAACATTGAAACACTTTTTTTGGAGATGTGTTCATGAACATTAGAGCCCATAATCATGACAATTTTTTTGTGTTCTTAAATAAATAAAACTTATTGAGTAAAGATAAGCTGGTCATTAGCTTTGAATGAGTTTTTTGACTAGCAACATGTGACTAAAAACTAAGTTTAAAATTACATTAGTTTCCTCTTCCAGTCTAACAGAAAAACAGGCCATTGGGACAAATCAGAAACTTTTGTATTTGTTTTGATGAAATCCATTTTAATCTGGTTTTTCTATAACAACTGGTTCTAACACATTTATGTGCATGGTTAACGGGGGTGAAACAGTTTTCATACAGGGTTCAGTAGGTGCAGAGATTACTGAGACGAAGACGTAGCTAGGAAGTTAAGTGCCCATTTTTAATCCCAGATAAATTAACTAAAAATGAAGTGGCTACTTTTTCCAGATATAATACAGGTGTTAGTTTTACTTGGAAGAGGGGACAAGCAGCCAGTAAGGACCCATTTATGCTCCTTTTACATGGTATGTCTGTTACTTTTTGTTTTCTTTAACCCTTCCTGTCTAACGTGACACCAGTGACGCCGTATTGTGCACATTGAACACATTTACTCTGCCAAGAAGTGCCTTTTGGATATGGAGCTTCCCTTAATTTACAAATTTTATTATAATATTTATAACAAAGATATGCTTGTTGCAATTTGTACTTCTAACTGATAGACCAGACAGGACAGACAGTAGCTGGAAAAGGCTGAAGCAAACCACAGCTAATGCAATGAACCCTCAACAGAAGTGGCACTTGCACGGTGACTGCTTCCTTGTTAACTTTAGGCTGAGAAAGGGATTTATTTACCGGCCTGTTGCAGGCAGTTGCACGAAAACGTTCTCAAATGTAAGCTGGTATAAGTTGTTTTGACACTATTTCATTAAATTCTGAAAAGTTGTGTTTATCAGGAATTGTGGTAAAATCAGGTGGGAAATGAATTAAATGTTTCTGGAAACTAGAACAAATGGATCTACATTTTATGACTGGCTTTTAAAGTTTACAAACTGCATATTGCCAAAGGCACTGCTAAGAATTGCTCCATATTTTTCTCTCTTTCATTGATGGTAAGCCATTTTTGCTGAATATTTAATCTATTGCAGGGATTTAAAAAGAATCGCACAGCTTCATCTGAACAGCTGCTTCAATCCTAATAACTTCAAACTAATTGGAGAGGTGATGGTGGGGGGTCTGTCCCACCACCAAATAAGTCAAAATTAAAGCAGGTTTTTCTATGATAATATAATACAGGACTGCTCCTGATGCCCCTTATAGAGCAAGAATCAATTAATGGCTGTCTGAAACTGGTTTGCTGCGGTGGTATGAAATGGTAATTAAACATAGTCAAATGGCTGCTTTGAAACGATGTTGGCAAAATATGAATTCTTCATAGCAAGGGAATTAAAGATTTCTAAAAAGAAAAAGAAAAAATATATAGGAGGGTGTAGAAGGACCAGATTGTACATACACCACGATAAAGGTGTATATGAACCATGTCTTCTGCTGGTAAAAAAGTGGAGTCTGATGCAGAGTGCACATACGAGGCTTCACATATCTATTCTACTTCTACATGCAAATTTAAATCAGGGCACAAGAGAGCTTTTAACAAACCTCATCTAACCAGTGAAAACAAAAACACTGCTGGCACAAGAACTGAGTGTGATGACTCTGACCCTGCAGCAGCCTGAAACATTCAAGCATTAATAACTGGATTTGTTTAGAAAAGGTTGATTATCTTTAGAAATAAAGCTCTTTATCATTATAAAGCTACATGTTATATTTACATGCCCTTTACATTTAGTAAAGAGGAACTGAAACGCACCATGCAACAACACGTTTTTTTTAAATGTCCGGTTTAAAATGGGGGGGGGGG
>JBAMHV010000005.1:5450132-5464540 GCA_037177535.1 Pseudomugil gertrudae | reverse complement strand
CCCCCCCCCCCCCCCCCCCCCCCCCCCCCCCCCCCCCCCCCCCCCCCCCCCCCCCCCCCCCACACACCTGACAGCAAAATTAAAACTGCTCCTTTGAAGATCGTTAACATGCTGAGCATGTTTATTAGTTTAAGATTTTAAAAAAAATTTATTCAGGAAATAATTTAATTTCTTTAAATCAAATCCTACTTTTGCTTAGATAGAAATGTATCTTCTCTTTCTATCTGCAGCATTAGAGTGCATGTTCCACATTTTCCTTTTGCCCTCTGCTGCAGCGTCACCACATCAAGCCACCATGCACGTATCCCATCATCTGCAAAGCTAAACTTCTTTGATCTCTCACAAAGGTTACCATCAGTTATCTGAACAATGTATTTTAAATTCACTCTTCAGTCTGCATTTGAACCATAATAATAATGCATTTTATTTATAAAGAACTTTTCAGGAGCTCAAAGACACTTTACACAATAAAGGACGATTAAAACAAAGAAGACAGCAAGCACATAGAGATTAAACACAAAAGAGATAAAAATATTTTAAAAGTTTAGTGTTAAAAGAAAAGCAAAACGGGTGAGGTTTTAGTTAAGATCTGAATGTAACAGGATCTGAAAAACTAAGTTGTGCTCGTCAGACTGCCTTCCGCTGTCATTCTTATGAAATGCCCCCCGTTGTTCTGCACTTGCTGGATACAAACAGTGTGCTTTCTAGTCTGAAGGAAACTTTCAGTAACACATGTCAAAAACATTTTTAATGACTGCATAGCAGCTGATGTTAAAGCTTGTGTTTGAAATTCTTTTTTTATTCATGTAAATTTTACCAAACTTTTATAACATTTATATTTTACATTCTATTCTATTTTATTCTACAGGCATTTAGCAGATGCTTTTATGCAAAGCGACGTACATCAGAGAAACAACACAAGCATGCAAGCAAGCAAACATGCATTATAGTTGTTGATTCAGCTGCTGTTTAGCTGTAGCACATCATTTTTTTCACCCAGTATCCAACTATTTTTTCTGCATGTCAAAGAATTAAACATTTTTGTTCCATATTTGGTGACTTCCCATTGGAGAAAAAACAGAAATCCCCAACAGATAGTTTGGTCAAAGATATTGAACCTGTTGGGTCGGAAAGAATATTTCTTGTACATAAACACTTGTGTGATATTACAGTAGTGTTGAAATGGGAAATATGATTGTTAGGTAGATTATTCATTCACTTATTTTCCATATCGCTTTATTAATTCAGGGTTGCGGAGCCCCAGCTATTAGTAGGCAAGAGGCAGGGTACACCCTGGACACCTCAGAAAGACAAACAGCCTCGGATCACTCCTAGGGACAATTTAGAGTGACCATTTAACCTAACTTGCATGTCTTAGGTTGGTGGGAGGAAGCCTGAGTACCACAAATACACAGGAAACACATGCAAACTCCACACTGAAAAACTACTGTTTAAGCTGTCCCCACCCCCAGCAGGGGCTCGAACCAGCAACCTGCTGTGAGGCCACAGTGGATTAATAAAATTAAATATTTATAATCTTATAGAAAACAGCTGGGACTTGATGTGAAATATCTTTGGCAAATATCTTTGAATGCTACAAATAAATTTACCTGCTAGACAGATCATTTTTAAAAGTTAATACACAATGAGCTTTTATTCCTACTTGAATTTCCCTTCGGGGATTAATAAAGTATCTATCTATCTGATAAATTATGCATCTATGCACAAAGTGCTTGTAACAGCGTGTCGTTAGATGTATTGACAAACTGGTTCATGCAAAGTTATTAATGTGTAGTAAAGACAACATTAAATAAAAGACTGAAAAATCTGTGTGTAGATTTTACAACTTTTGACCATGCTTTGATTGTTTAGATTAAAAATGTTTCTAATTATGCACCTCAAACTCCTCTGCAATCTTGGGTCCATCCAAGAACAGTCTGGTGCTGAGACAATCCACTGGGCCAAAGTTAGCTGGGGGAAGAGAGAACAGGACACAATGAGTATATTAAGCGCTGCTCTTGAGTTACATTAACATGTTTAAGTGCAAACAGACTGAAGATCATCCAGTCTAACTAAAAAAGTCAATTATTCAAACCAAGAAAATCAGTAAAAAAACACTTGCAAAGTTCATGGTTGTATATAACCTAAACCTCAGTAGAGGAGGAACAACTGCAGACCAATTAAACATCTTTACACAGGGTTTCTACTGGTTTGTCACTGTGCTGCCTATTTTAAAGCAGCAATTAAGCTATTATTTAATCCCGACAGCTAAATGTTACTGCTGATGCTGCAAACAACCCCCATGTAAAATATTTTGCATCATATCTCCAACATCAGACATTTAAGCTGCCAACACAAACTGCATTCCTAAAAGTTTATAAAAGTTACAGAAGTTCTTTCATTTGCTGCTTTTATTTGGTGCAAAATGCAAATTTTTTTTCTTGACGGCTGTAAAATCATTGTGTTTGAGTTGAGATCATATGACCACAATTTCAACCTCCGTTGGGAACTGAAATGAGAGGGCTAACTAGGACAAATAAGAACATTATAAAAATTAAAAATTGGTGCTGGGATTTTGGCCAATTCATTCGTGCACCCTGAATTGTTACACTCCCTGAAATGAGACTATCACCCATGGAATCACTTAAGCCATGCACAGAGTTGGCAGGAATCAGAATAGATATGTTAACATAAATCACAGCACAGTAAATTCATACCGTGTATTTGATACAGAAAGAAAGTAGGACAGACATGTTCCTGGACAAAGTGGAAAAAGTGTCGATCTGCAGCCTGCTTTTCTTTTCATGAGATGTGATCCTAACCGGGTTCAACTAAAGATTGAATCTAGACTATTTTACCCTCAATCCCTCCATTTTCTAACTAGACAATGATTCAGTCAGGTCCAGAGTTAAACAATTCTATGATAAAGGGGAAAACAGCTGCATCAGTATTATCAAATTTGCAAGCTAGATTAAAAATAATGTATATTGTCCATCAACACCTACACAGATGCTGCCTCAAACACATTTTGTCCAGAAAGTATTAACCCTCAATAACAGCTGGAAACACTGACATTATCAACCATTTCCCCAAATGCAACCAGACAAACTCCTGTGGACATAAAACTTATGATGTTAAAATAGTGCTGCTTAACACAGCTTCTACCATCACGTACAACAGGGGTATCCAGTTCTGGTCCTAGAGGGCCACAATCCTGTAGGTTTTACCCAAACACACCTGACTCAAGTATATGATCCATTGAGCAAAACTTTATAGGCAATTAGATTCATGGAAAACATGCAGGACAGTGGCCCCCAAGGACTGACTTTGGACACCACTGATGTACAACTGATGAAGGTTTCTTGTGGTCAAATTCTCAATCACTGGTAAATTTGGCATCTTTTTCTCTTTTTTTTCTTAAACTGCACCATTTCTCTGCAAGTCCTCCATTTACCTTCTCAGGTGTGACAGATAGTTGGATTCAAATGGCAAAAAGCTGAATGGGGTTTAAACTATCTGCCTGGTTCAGCTATGTTTCAGTTAAAAACAGAACTAATGGCCTGCAGACCAACGGGTTTTATGGACCAATGGTCAGGACAAAAGGTTGTGTACTCATTAAGGTTAAATAATTACTCAGGAACTACAACCACAATGAAAGAGGATAAGAGTGTTTAAAATTTTGTGTAAGCCAGGTCAGTGTTTGTTGGGGTGCTGATCTCTTTGTTATGGACCAGTCATACCAATAAAACTGTGTTGGTCCAAAAGCACTTAGGCCTACAAAAAAATATCTGTAATGCAAGATGGCCCGTCCATCCGAGCAGACATTCAGGGTTGTTGCATGTTGATTTTTGCACTTAAATACTTTGCAAAACTTGAACATAAGTTAGAAAGTCTGGCTTACATGTAAATTCCTTAAACTCTTGGAACACTTTAGGGTACATAGCTGCTGACATCATATCCTCAGGAGTGATATCATCGCCATGAGCGGTTCGGAGACCTTCCTCCAAGGCCTTGAAGTCCATTGGTGGCAGAGTAGCACCGGGACGACCCTCAATACGGGGAAGGGACTTCAGCACCTGTTGGGTTAAAACAGAGAAGAGGAGGCAATTAGGACAATTAAGTATGAAGATGCAAGCCAGAGGATGTTATTAGGAAAGGATGCCTAACAGAGGAAGGCAAACTATTTTACCATTTTGACATTTTTTGGATGAGAAAGGCTTTGAAAAAAACAGATACAAAAATGTACTTGAAGTTTAAGGTTACATTGAAGAAGAGTAACATTTCCAATGCAAAAGAAAAGGAAAAAGTCAACTAAAACAAAGGCTAGGTTGAGAAGACAGCTTTCAAGGAGATTATAAAAACATGGGCAAAGTTAGGGCTTACCAGCTAAATCTAAAAAAAATTTAATGGAAAACTTTTAGGAGAAACCCAGGCAGTACATCTGTAATAGAAACTTTTCAGCCTCGTCACAGAAGCAGGTATTTAAAGACCATCTTTGCCTGTGTGTCTTGCGCTGCCACCAAGTATTACTGTATCACTTTTGTCACAAAGCTACTGGTTTGATTCCTTAAATGACTTCTTTCATGTATGTTATATGTGTAGCTGTTTGTTACCACCGGTGTCTGTTTAGTTGCATTCTTTGATAAAACTGCTTTCTAGGTTACTGTGATAAGTGTGACACTATAATACTTGTCACTCAGCATCTGCTGGCTAATGCGCTTTGAACTGTGCAAAACGCTGGGGTGGAACTGGGAGGACAGGAGACAAGCAAGCTGCAGAACAGTAAGCTTAGTAATTGGAGACAGTGAGATGGAAAGAGCCACTTTAAGCATCTTGCAATAAAGACTCTGACCAAAACAAAACTGTCATAAAGAGCAATTGTTTTGCTTGCCGTATCAAAAGCAGAACTTATGTGACAAAAATCTATTAGGAATTTGACTACAGGGAAAAGTTATTGTATGTAAACATGACAGAGGAATCATTTGTTAAAATGTGTTAAAATCAAATGGGTGATGCACTACAAGCAACCTTTTTAATCACAATTCTGAATACCCAATTGTAACAAATGTAGACTGTTCTGCTTGATACCATATTAGGATAATCCAGTTGCTCTTATTGTGCAGTAATTTTAATCTGAAATATGAAATGCAAAACTAAAAGCAGCAAATGCAAACCACAAACTTAGAAAAGATAAATCCAGAAAACATAAAAAAGTAGAGGGTTCTGCAAGACTTATCAATAATATTTTATGTCTAATAATCTATTTGCCTTTTAAAAAATAAGATCACTAAAAGGATAATCTGGCCTAGTTGGTATATCATGTCAAAATACAGCAGTACATATAGGCTAATGAAATGAATTACTCTTTCCCCTCTTCTCAACTCCCCTAAACTAAAATGAAGTCTCAGAAAAGGTTGAAGAAGAAATCTCCATACAAATAACATATTTATTCAGTGCTTCTTTAAATGTCTGGAAATATGCAAACAGAATAAGCTTGTAGCAAAAATACAGTTTTATACATGTGTGTCAGATTTTGCTTAAAAGAATCATTGTTCCTTGTTGCCCTAAGCTCACATACATTTGTTCATTGTGTAAAAGCTGTGCTGAGTGGGTGCATGCTGTATATGTATGTGTGCTGCATTTGTTGTTTTAGATGCCATTTGACATCTAGTGTGCACACATAGCTTTCAGTGCATGTGTGTCTTGTAGAAATATGCAGACAAAGAACTCTGTGCAATACTATTAGTCACAGAGCTAACAGCTCAAAGATAGCTGACTAATTTGTGTGTGTGAGAGACACTTCAAAAGATGGCAGGCTCACTGGAGTCCCAGTTCATTAACACAGTCTACTCTGAGTACGTCTTACACCTTAAATGCTTGATTGTTGAAGTGTGAGACACAGACATAGTGATGGAGTGTCTACATTACCAGGTGAAACTCTTCTCTCCAAGCTTTGTTGATTTCTCCAATTTCTCTTATAAACCCGGAACATGCAAAACTCAGATGTACATGCAAAAAAAGCCGTTTCTATCATTTCTATTGGTTAAGTCAGAGGGTTAAATACTGCTGCTGTCATATAGCTCTTTTCCATTAGTACCCACTCTACTCTATCTGGACCAACTCGACTCTACTCTACTGAATTTCCATTACAGGATTATTTGAGTTACTGGAGCAAGGCAGATACACAGTTATGTCATTTATATGACCGCCGTGATCGAAACTGGTGCCGGTTCCGAGGCTGCCGCCATGATCAAAGCAGTTACAAGGCTGCCGCCGTGATCAGAGCTGCTAACGGTTTCTGACTTCAAGTTCTTGCACTTGGATCTAGTCCAACAGGTTTGGGTATGAGCATAAGCTGGGAAGCAGCAAAACTTCGGCTCTTTATCTTGGACCACAGGCACTACTCAATGACTGAAGACATAAATTTGCAGATCATGTCATCAGCCCGTAGTCTGCAGCCAACTCTCTCTGCTTGGAACCTCAATGTAATAGGTACTGCAAACGTATCTACTCGGTCTAAAAAATGTCTCAGGGAAACACTTTAAAACCTGGTAGAGCTGAGTAAAGCCAGGTAGAGTAGGTACTAATGGAAATGGGCCAATAGTCTCATGATAAAAATCAAGGCGAAACTCTTGAGAGCATCACAAATGAAAAGTTATTTTTAACTATTCTGCAATTATATACACTGTAATAACCAGAAGAGTAAGTTTTAGGCTTTTTAATCGAAACAATGAGGAGAGGTGCTACTCTTCACAGCCTGCTTTCATTCAGAAGGCATCAGACTGTACAGAAACAATGCTGTAGCCAAGTTAATTAGGGCCTGTAGTGCACTGAACTTTGAAGAGAGAAAATCGCACAGTGTGTAGCTGCCTTTATACACACAAATCAAGAGACCCAGACACCCCTCATGTTGATTGTCTGCACTGTATATAAATGCCTTTGGAGACGTGGCTTTGTTTTAAAAAAATACTTATTTCTGTTACAAATATACCTCATGATAAAGTGTGCATGATCAAAGCTTTCAGTCCTGAAAAACAAGAGGGCACATATCTAAATATGACAGTATTTCTACTAAAGCAAAACTAAATGTAGGAGGCATAATAAAGGTTTGTATAACTATAGTTAGGACTAAGGAAGAGGCTGACTTGTTGGGTTGGAGATGTATAATATTTTACTACCTTTTTAGGAACCACAAATATTGATAGTGTGTCTTAGAAAATATGACTCAAACATGAGGAGCCAGCAGTGGAGTGTGTGTGTTTTGTCAATCATGAAACAAAGTTACATAAAATAAAGCAAAACCGTGAAAATATATCAGCTGTCCACTCTTAAATCATTTATACGACTACTGTACAACATGCTTTGATAAATGTGACAGACTGAGAAACAATAGCTGGTAGCTGGATGTCTATACCACAACTGAAGAAAAGAAAACACCAAGGATAGAACTGCCTGTGAAGCTAAATGACAAACATCAGATGAGGTTTTCTTCAGGAATATGTAATCTGAGACAGAAAACATCAGGTTAGCAGGGGGACAGGAGTTTGCTTCCCAGAGACAAACAAAGAAAAAAGGTTAAAAAAAACAAGCAGATGGGTACACATACAAGTAGATGGACAGAGTTAACATGATGCCACTTTGGAGATAGAACAAGAACAAACCTATAATGAAAGAAATATATGACAGAATAAGACAATAAACAAGGAAAGCACATGAAATATTTCAGTTTCTGCAGAAAAGCTGCAAGAAATGTGCTGTAACTGTGTATATGAAACCTGTTGGCAGCCACTGGGAATGACAAAATATCTGACCTTTAAAAGGGCCATGCAATACCACAGACCTGATATTTCACATTTCTTATGCCAGTCAGTGTATACTGGTGTGTCTGCAAGTGTGAGGAGGATGATCTCATTACTCCTCATGAAAAATAAAACAGTCAGCTTTCTTTTTTGTAAATGTCAAACACGCCAGACCTGTCAGTTTTTAGAAGAATATGACAAGGTTCATGTGTCCATGCATCTCTACCAAGATTGCTTCAAGCTGCAGGATCCTAAGAGTTTGTGTGTGTGTTTGGAGTTGTGAAAAGGGGAGATGAGAGACTGGTAGATGTAAAGAAAAATATGATGAATAGCGATAACAGCTTTCTTTGCAGCATCCTCTCGGGGACTCAACTGTCAGACAAAGCCAAGCATGTGTAAGAATGTGTGTTTTAATATGCAGGTTTGTGTGGCAGTATTCTGCACTTGCAGACACACTTGTTTTCAACATGTGTTTATCATTATAGGTTTCCTACAGATAAAGAGATGACACTATTTTTATTCCAAATTGCCATTATGATTATATAAATACATAACAAATCCCAGTACCTTTGATCGGAATGGTTCGGGGAACCCTCCATGTGGTATTCCAACGTATCCCTGCAGGAACTCGACTACAGACAGTGGGAAGGACAGCTCATCAGCCCTCTCTTCAACCTCTGCCCTGGTCAGGTTATTTTGCACCATAAACTGAGCCAAATCACCCACGATCTTTGAAGATGGAGTAACCTGAGAAAAAAAGTAAAGTTAGAACTATATTTTTTAATAGGTAGTATTAAATTCCCTCTTGGCTAAAGAAAAAAGCAGATAACTTGCTATAGTGATGAGTAAAGTCTGTATTTCACCATTGACTCAGAATAAGTAAGCTGGATCCTCAGGACACAGACAATATATCAGTTTTCTCAGGCCAAGAAGAGGATATCTTATTTCTTTTTGCCAATGGCCCTTATATGTTGAAAAACACCAGCATTCCCTGAAAAAAACATACAAAAGTGGGGAATTTTCTACAAGGTTTGTCGATAAAGGCAGCAATCAGTCTCTGTACAGCACTGCAGGCTGGTTTCACAGGTAGGACTGAGCCTTACAAGTGGTGACAGTTTCTACGTTTAAATGAATATTTGGCAACAAGGAACCTAGAGAAAAAAATGAACAAAGTGTACCCTTGTGCAACTCTTTTGATCATTTGGATTGATCTCATGAACTGAACTACACATGAGTGATCTGGGAAAACAGAGTAAACCAGAAAACAGAGGGAGCGAGAAAGAGTGCAGGACACATTCATTAAAATTCTTTATTTTATTATTTATAAAAGGCACAATATTATGGTAATGGAACTCCTAATTACCATAATGTGATAAGTGGAGACTTTTTACAGCAAACAGGACACTGATGCAAATAGCATTTGGAAGCATTACTCTTCTAGTGTCACAACTGCAAACACAGACTTAAGGCTTTCCGTTTACTTTCTCCTGGTAATTAGACTGCTTAAAAGTGGAAGAGGTCATTTAATATGGCCAAGAAACTTTCAGCTACACACACAGATAACCCAGTTTGGCTCAGTCCTGCAGCGTTCATTGTACACGAGTAGCTGATAAAATATAATGACTGCAACATTTGAACTCTAGCCAGCAGAGGGCCAGGGTCGCGTTCAAAACATAGCCCACTGCTGATGAGCTGTAAATTGAAGCACTGACAGCTAGGGGATGGAGCAGAACAAAGAGCAGGCATACACTCTACAAGATGCCTATTTTCCTGGCAATTAGTGCACTCTGAGGGAAGAAGAAGAAAGCACGAGCAAATATGGGTAAAGTTGACATTCCCTAAAGAATTCCCTAACAAAAACACTTGACACCTCTTTTTTAGTGCTACCAAATTATGTCATGAAGCACAAACTTCCCTCAGGGATTACTACAATCCTTTGGGGTTTGGGTGCTTGTTAGATTGATACAAGAAAGAAATACCTCCTGCTGATTGAGACAAGTGTGTGCTTTTCTTCTACATCTCCCCTGTCACAACACCTAAAGCTCACTTTGACTTAGGTTTGAATAGAAGAGATAATGATAGACTTCTCTTACAGAGAGACTGTTTACAGAAAAGCTTAAGATATTTGAATGGGCTGTTAAAATCCCTCGAGGCACCATTAAAGTTGGTATAGCTTGGCTTAACATCTATCTAGAACATGAGAGGCAGTACCATCGTAATCTGCTTCTTCCCTCTTGGATTTTCCCCCCTTCAAGAGTTAAAATGAGTTTCTAATTAGTTATTCAGCTTCATAAATCAATCAGTCTTTATGTTCTATTTCGGCACTTAAAACAGAGATGTTGACCTTTTAACTTCCCTCAATGATCCACTTAGTCCTGTTCCCATCTCTCCTCCTTCCATCCCATCTGCCAAATAATTATTTTCCTTTATCCACAGTGACATCAAGAGTGTTAATATTTGATGAGTCATCCGCCTCCAGCTCTCTCTGGGTGAATCACGCACAGGAAAAGAAATGATCAGTTGTGTCTGGCCTGTATGTGATAATTGAAATTTTCTATATCTTTAAATAAGGAGTGAGTGGAGTCACATCTTAGATCAGAAACTACTATTTCTGTGTGAATTAGAATTGCTGGTTTCTTTTATTTATTCTTTAAATGTGCCTTTTATATTACAAGGTAGTTGCTATCTAATCGCATGTCAGTTGGGTGACACATACCAGCTGCACAAACAAACTAATATCTGATATGTGTAAGTAAAAGAAATTATTCAACCCAAAGTGGTATGTGGTGGCTAAATATCTGCAACAGGCAAATGAATGTAGGCATTTCTCTTAAATGTGTAATTTATGATGGTGCAAACAGACACACCCAAATAAGCCTTGTGAGATTTCATGTTATGTAAATTTGTAGTATTGGGAAAAACTGGAAAATTTATAATCCTTCAGATCCTATTGATGTTTGCAGCTATGTGAACGAGCATATAAAATTCACAGAGAAGAATCTCAGTGGTGTTGCAGATAAACAGGCCATCAGCTAAACTTATTGGACATACTGTGTAATTATGATCTGATGATGCTGCTAGATGAAGCATGAAGTAATCTCTAAAGTAAAGTTAGCACTATTTATTGGTATATAAAACTAAATGGCTTCACTTACAGCTCACACACACACACACTCAGAACCACCATGTTCAACTTCCTTGTGGTGGTAGTGAATTCTTTTTCATAAGATTACCGATGTTTCTACCCAGTCTGTTGCCACAAAGTCACTGATGTCTTCATGAACTCTTTTATAATAATGCTTTCATTAGTTGTCCAACTTCTTTGTGTCGTGTTCAATAATCCATAAAGATGTTTTATACTTAAGATAATCTGACATCAAACAGACGTTCACTTCTTAAATATACATATGCAGAATTTAAAACATATTAAAGCTATGACTCCCTGGTCTCAGAAAACCTCTTTCTGTTCTCTACAAGTCCTCTGTCTTTAGATCTCTCGCTTGCATTTATGTACAGCACCCATTAAGCAGACGTGCATGACTCCACAATCCTGACAGCAATAGTCTGCTACAGTAGAAAATGTTAGAAAATGAGTGTGTGTGTGTTTGTCAAAGTTTGATAGTGACTTTTTTGTGTGTGGGTGTGTGCTTGCATGCCATTGTGGCCTGGGTATGTATACTTTGCTCAAATTTGCTTTGAAATGCAACTCTGTCCAAATGTGGACTTCCCTAATGGGCAAATGATTATATCATCCAGAACAAGCAGTGTGCATCTATGAGAGTGTGTGTGAGAAGGCAAATGCAACACACACACACACAATAATGCAAGCCAGGAGCAGTGAAGAATGGTACCTGTCAGGAGAGGAGGAGACAGCAGAGATAACAAGGCTCAGAAAGGGAAAGGTGGAGGGGGGAGATGATAAAAAGATCAGAGATATATATGAAGGAAGTCTAATGAAAATGAGAGAATGTGGGAGGGAGTAATGAAGTAGTAGATGAGACTAAATGAGACTGGAGATGGACTGATGGTAGACAGGGTGACGAGAAGAGCGATAGGGCAAGTAAGAGGGAGAAATAAAGGGATGGACAAATTAGGCAAGGGAAGGAGGGGAAGAGGCAAACACACAAGAGCCGTCGACATCTGCAGCCCCACAGGCAAAACAAGACGTGCTCCACCTCCAAGCATCAAAGACTGTGTGCATATAAGAGAGTGGAGGCGAGTGAATACGTGCCTGTAATCGCAAAAGGAAAGTGACAGAGAAAGTGAGGGAGACAGAGCAAACAGAAGTATACAGCTTATATTGACAAGCTCCTGTTGCGACAGATTAAGCAGAGTGATGAGGAGGAAAGTTGAACAAAACAAGTGCAAGTTGCAAGCAACTAAATATAGAAACGGAGGCTTTGGGAACTTGGAAAATTGTATCGCTAGTGACACATAAGTCAATGTCAGTTATTAAGACACTTTCCTGTAAATTACTGGATGCTGCAGCATTCTTATTTCTGTTGAAGAATACATTGTTAAAACAGCACCTTTGGGCATCTGTTCGTTTGGGTTTTACTCGATTTTTCTGTTGCTTTAACAAATGTGCCTTCAAGCAACAATGATGCAAACTAGTTTTACAACTAAAACAGATGCCTTTTACTATTATCCTGTGGCAAAGATGGTTTTTCAGCATCAGCGTCATACCATTCAGATATCTACCACACTGTGGTCTTCAGCAGGACGGCACTACATGGTACAAGATAAAAGAAAAAGGTGGGCATCAAATGAAGGATGAAATATACATATTAGAAGAAATTGTGTCCCAGCTCTTTTGCGTTGTTAATGTTTCCTGAACCAGGTTTTATTTAGAAAGTTGTTAACTGTACACATATTTTACTTTGATGTGAATATTGTATAAAAAAACAAGTTAGGCATCATTTAAAGTAAAAAAGCTGAGATAATTATCTGCAGCTGCTAAAATAAGCACTTATTTAAATCAAAATACCACAAAATCTTGTATTTAAAGATGCAAGATTCACTACATTCCAGGTGTAGATTCATGCAAGAAATCATGAAATAACTTCATGCCCAAACTTCTCACTCTTAGATGAAATGCACTCAGGGGTAAAGATTTTTCTTTCATATTTTCAACTCTCGTATCCATCAACAACTTGCTGCCCCATCTTTCTGAGCTTTTTCTCCTTTGTATCAACCACATCGTGTGTGAAACATCCGCTGTCACAAACTGTATTCATCCACTACCATGCATGCAAACTTCATGACTATGCGGTAAAGACAGATTTGATCTGACCTCCAAGTTTAACATAATGAATAAAGTAGCATCAAAGCTGAGAACTTGGAAAGCTGCAATATTTTCATTCCTCTTTTGAATATTGTAGATTAAGTCAATGGATTTGGGCAGATTGTATTAATTCCGCCTGGGTGCTCTAAATAAAATGCAATTTCAGCTGCACACATCTGGAATTTGAGCATTTTATGCAGGTTTTTCAGGGTTAAGATTACGGGTCAAATTTAATGCCTCAAATATGGACCTTCTTCTGGAAAACCTGAAACTGTAGATGTCTCAGATTGGCTCCAGCACATCCTGTAGAAATATCTGGGTTTTCTTCATTCAGGTGGAAACAAGACTAAAAACAGAAATTTGAAAATGTGCACAATTAAGCAGCTTATTTAATTTAAATTTTTGCATGATTAAATGTTAAAACTACTTTAAAAACCTTTATTATATTTTTTGTTTCCATTATGGAGAAGCTTGTTATCAACGGTTGTTTGTAAAATAAGGGACGCTATTAAAAAAATTAATCACAATTTTATCACCATTCCGAGAGTTATCCTGACAAAGCGACTCAATGACAAGTAAACTTTAGAAAGTGCATCTAACATACAAAGGTTTGATTCACAACATGCTAAATTAATCCACACAGCAAAGGAATGACCACCTCTAAGGTTTACCCCCAAGCCTTGTTACCAGATTTCAGTAATTGCCGTGGCAGATAAAGACAAAAAAAACCCGTCAAATATGAAGGGCCAAAATCATGTTACAATTTAAATTTTTTTAATTTAAATCTTAAATCCCCAGCCTCACAGGAAGCAGTGCAGGAAGGCCTGGACTGGAGTAATGTGGTCAAATGAATCTACTCGATGAAAGCAGAGCGACTGAATTCTGGACTTGCTTGATAAGATCAAGGCTGGATGTTTCATGCTCTTGTAAAGGGAGTTGCAATAGTCCAGATGTGAAACAAATCAAAGCATAAAGGAAAGTTTAAGAGTTGCATGGTTAAAAACATCTGTTTTGACAACAGACTTAATCTGGGTCTCAAAGCTTAGATCCTGATGAAAGATTCCTCACACTCTTCCACATTGTAGGCTTGAAATCACATTTCTACTTATCAAATTGTTATCAGTTTGTCATCAAGAACCAGAAAGTTGAAACCATTTCTCTTGGTTTTTATTTTGCTATAAACAAAGCTTTTCATTTACAACATAAGTCACTGTACTTCAGAACAAAAGCTAAAAAAAAAAAACTCAACTCTGTAGGCTCTCCTCTTTCACTAAACGCTGGTTCTTTAGAGCCACATGCAGTAAGATTCTCAACTTCATGCTGGA